>VZTJ01002594.1:166977-177198 GCA_013397795.1 Orthonyx spaldingii | reverse complement strand
CCCTCCCTCTCTCCCTCCCTCTTTGTCTCACACACACACACAAAAGACTCATTCACATTTTAAACTCTAATTAACCAGGCAAATTAAAACCTCCCTTAGATTTTGGGCACCTTAACACAGATAATTTACGCGGATTTCCAGCTGGTAACATTTGTTTCCTGCTGTTATCTGTGAACAGCTCAGCCTGGAGGGCTGACAAGATAATGTGGAGTCATCAAGGACATTGCTCTGTCCCCCACAGCTTTGTCACCCTCAGGAGGCTGGGACAGCTGTGGGGACAGAGGTTGGAGTCCCCAGCATCCCAGCCTGCCAAGAGGAGTCCATCAAAAGGGAAAATATCCCAGTCTGGAGCCTCTGGAGTGCATATTGTGCCTAATTTATCCTCGGAGAGGAAATAAAGTCAATTCTCTGCAAATGGTCATCCATCCTAGAGCCAATAATGCTGGGAAAGTCCTTCCATAGAAATCATCCTGGATTATCCATCTGGGTCTTAGGCTGGGGTGCAAAAGAACAGGAGGTTTCCCAGCTGCTTCAACAGCTCCCCTGAGCAGCACCCACACAATCCCTGAATGGTTTGGTGGGAAGGGGAAAAGCTTGTCCAGGTCCATGGACAGCCACAGCTTCTCTGGGAATTCCATTCCAGGGCCTCCCCACCCTCCCAGGGAACAATTCCTTCCCAATATCCCATCTAACCCTGCCCTCCTTCCGTTTAAAACCACTGCCCTCAATGGTTTCAATGTTTTGACCTCAGTGGTTGAGTTCTGGTTTGGGTTGGGTTGGGTTGGTTTTTAATGTAGGAAAACCCTGAACTTCCAGCTCTTCCCAGCTGATCCCAAGTGGTTCAAGTGCTGGAGTACTTGGATTGTGCCTTTTCCTGGAGGAAGTGGGGAATGCCCTGGGAAGCTCCTGTGGAAAAGCAGGAAGAGCCACACCTGCAGCCCTCTGTGGCCATGCAGCTGACTGGGAAAACGTAGGGAAATAGGAAGGAGAAATGCAAACAAACCCAGCATCCCTGAAACCCATCTGGCTTTAAGGAGGTGAACAGAAAATGTTGGATTTTTAACTGGAAAGCAGAGAAATTTGGAGGATTTTTTTGTCATTTCTGAGGGGTTTTTTTCCCTAAACTCCCTTATCTGACCTCACCCCCCTCCCCTGCCTCTGCAGAGCCACTCAAGGCTTAGAATGGAAATAGTTTTGTGTGGATGTAGTGGAAAACACCCGCTCCAAGCGGATGCTGGAGATCAGGAGGCCTGACCCAGGGCACACATGAAAGCAGGAAAATTTCATTCACCGAGGTTTTCTGGGAGCAGCTCCCTCCTGCCTCAGCGCAGTCACGCACACGCCGGCTCCGACGATCCCTCAGCCATCCCAGAGCTTTTCCAGCTTCATCCTGGATGGACAGAGGCCACGAGGACTGGGAATAATTACCAGCTGGAGAAGATGTTCGTCTGCAGGGGAGAAGTTTTGCCAGCTCCAGCTTGGCCAGCCCAGGGAGAAGCAGCACAATCAATCCCACGCCTCTTTGTTTGCCTTGTTTGCCTTCCCTTCATCGCCGCGGTTCCGACTGATTCCGATTACTCTGGCGCCAAATAAATGAAAACATTTCATGGCCATTTAATCACTGGGAAGAAAGGGGGAAAGGCCTGGCTGCTGGATGTTTATAAATGTGCTGCATGGAAAAGGGGGATGGCTCTTCCCTGCCCGGAGCCGCAGTTGGAAAAGCCAATTCCAGCAGGAAAAACCTGACTCAGCTCCCGCTGCTTCGGGGGGGTTCAGCCTCAGGAAAAAGGGAACAGCAGTGCTGTCCTCATCCCAGCTTCCAGCTTGCTACAGGTGCTTATCCAGAGGTTTTCCTGCTTTTTTGGGCAATGGAATCATGGAGTGGTTTGGGTTGGAGCTCATCATTTCTTCAAGGGTTCAGAATGGATCCCAATTTCTCCCCTGTTTTGGCATGGAAGGGAGCACAAACCTGGAAAAACCACACCTGCATTCCCAGGAAAGCTGTTCCCACCTGTGCCTGATCTTCAGCAGTGCCTAAGGACGGAAACTGAGCAGATAAAACTGATTAAAAACATATAAAAATAAATATTGAATTTTATTTAGCATAAAAATTCTCCCATATTCCTCAACTCAGACAATTCCAGGGCTGTTGTCCAGGCCCTGCTATCAAGACATAACTGGATAACTCCAACCCTCTGGAATTGCAATTTGAGGTTTTTCCTACGCTATTATGTCATTGTGCATGGGATGATATTTCAATCCCACAGAAATCCTGTGCATTATGCATTATTACCCAATGGCACAGAAATGCACCGAGTTTTAAGTAACACAGGAGGAAATCTGGTGTTGATCACTTCCACTCAGCTTTGATGGAGATCATTTGAATATTTGATTTAATCAGCCTTTAATGTGCCTCCCGCAGCACGGCCGGCGTTCGGCTGAAGGCCACAGAAATGTCTGGACAAAAGGAAAATGCAGCCAAAGGGGTGGAATATCTTTTATTTTGCATGTCTCTGTAAGGTGCAGTTGTGTTTTGTTAAAGCTTTTTTTCAAAAACTGTTCAACCTCACAGCAAATTTCTCCTCTGGCTTGAAAGGGAATAAAGAAATGTGCAAAGAAATAAAAGCAAATTAATAGATACAATTCCAGCATTTTACAGCCATTGCCTTCTACTTTGCCACCCTTTATCTGCTGTCCGAATAAAGGTGTGGAAGCCTCTTGAGCAGGAAGATTTTTCTCTCTGGGGGAAAAAAATTTGCATTTTTTGCCCGCTCCAGGGATTTTGCTCAACACAAAATGATGTCCAAAGCAGCCACCTCTGGATATTTAGGAAAACCTTCAGGTGCTTCCAGTGGGGACTGGGTCAGCCCTGCTTGTGTCACTCGTTGGGCTCAGGCTGCTCAAAGGTCATAAAATACAGATCCTCTCAAACCCAAACAAATTCCTCTGGAATCCAAAGAGAATTTAGGTTTGGGATTGCTTTTTTCCCTCAGTCATTGCCCTGACAGGGCCCATCATGGGGTTTGCAGCAGATGTAATCATGGATGGAATATTGGGAAGGAATTGTTCCCTGGGAGGGTGGGCAGGCCCTGGCACAGGGTGCCCAGAGAAGCTGTGGCTGCCCCTGGATCCCTGGCAGTGCCCAAGGCCAGGTTGGACACTGGGGCTTGGAGCAGCCTGGGACAGTGGGAGGGGTCCCTGCCCATGGCAAGGGTGGGATGGGATGATCCTTAAAATTCCTTTCCACCCAAACCATTCCATGATTCCAATTTTTATAACCACATTACCCGCGTTACTCCTCTTTCTCAAGTAAGTTTCTTATTAAAAATAGATTTAAATTCTCATTTTTCACATTAAACAAGGAATCCCTTTGGGAAAATATCCCTAAATACATCCTACAAAACAAACAGTGGGGCAGCAGCTCATTAGAATATCAGGATAATCATATCAGGGTGCCTAAGTCCAGGGGAAAAAAAAAAAGATGGAAAATCCTGCTCAATTTTATCCCCCTTGTGAGCAATTCCAATGATCCCAGTGCAGATATGGAGACAGTGAAAAGTGGTGGCACTTGCCAATGGAAAAGTTGGAATTTGTCACACATTTGAAGAGGAAAGCGGGGGGGAAAGGTCACTAAGGTGGGAAATTGTTTGTTTTTCCCAGTGGGAATCACCTCTGATTTTGTTTGATTATTCCAGGGAATAACCCATCCCTGGCTGATTTTAAATTTAAAGTATTCAGAAAATTTAAAAGATTCAGAAGTTTTACAAGGGCTACTACGTGCAATCATATTTAGGTGTTTGTCTGGGGTTTTGAGACCTTTCCTTTCCCACAAATTTCCTGTTATTCCTTTTCCCCTCCCAATTTTCCTGCCTTTCCCCCTCCTTTCCCCACAAGTTTCTTGTTATTCCTTTTTTTTCCCCCCATTTTTCTGCCTTTTCCTCTGCTGGCCATAAACATTTGACTCTTTTCAATCCACCAGCAAAAAACTGATGGAACCCCCTGCAAATTCTGTTACTGGAAAAAAACCAAATGGAAATAAAGAAATGAAATGGAAATAAAGAAATAAATCAGGAAAAGAAATAAATGAAATGGAAACAAATAAAGAAATAAATTGGAAATAAAGAAATAAATGAAATGGAAATAAAGAAATGAAATGGAAATAAAGAAATGAAATGGAAATAAGTAAAAGAGCTCTTGTATCCAGGGTGAAAAAGGACCAAAAGTGATGGAATAATTTATCAGAACATTCTCCAGCAGCCACTGATGCAGAATTTTTGGGATGTAGGTAAACCAGGAAGACCAGAAGGAAAAGGTTCGTTCAGGTCAGGCCTTTTTTAGCTGAGTTATTTAATCTGAGTCCATTTTTGAAATGAAAAGTCAAAACATTTTAATTTAAAACTGCCAGCACGAAACATTGGGGTGTTGTTTTAAAATATTTCCTGCTCTTCTGTGCTGTGTTGAGTGACAGCCTCAATTCCCAGGCAGATCCAGTTCCTCAGGAATGCCATCTCCGGGTGAATTTTCTCCTCCTCATTTATTTTAATTATTATTTTCATAACCCCTCCACCTCATTCACGAGGTTCTGAGAAGCCACCGTGCTCTGACACTGCAGGATGGAGGGAGACTCATGCAGGTGATGAAAGCCTGAAGTTTTCCCCTTTGGCTTCCAGAAAAGTAGGAAGCAAAGGAGAGCACGGATGGAAAATATAAATTCTGTCTGGAGCAGAACTCACGCTCAGCTCTGACTTCTCTCAGCTTTCTCTCTCTGTGCCAAAAAACCTCAGCACAGAAGGCTGTGACAGGGAGAACCTGTGTCCTGTTGCCTTTGAAGTTGGTGAGAATCCCAGAAGCCCAAATTCCCTGNTGCCACCTCCAGCCCTTCCTGGGACACCTCCAGGGATGGGGACCCCAAACCTCCCTGGGCAGCCCCTGCCAAGGCCTGACCACCCTTTCCAGGCAGAAATTGCTCCTGGAGTCCAACCTGAGCCTCCCCTGGCCCAGCCTGAGGCCGTTCCCTCTCCTCCTGTCCCTGTGCCCTGGGAGCAGAGCCCGACCCCCCCGGCTGCCCCTCCTGTCAGGGAGTTGTGCAGAGCCACAAGGTCCCCCTGAGCCTCCTTTTCTCCAGGCTGAGCCCCTTTCCCAGCTCCCTCAGCCCCTCCTGGGGCTCCAGCCCCTTCCCAGCTCCGTTCCCTGCCCTGGACACGCTCCAGCCCCTCCAGGGCTCTCCTGCAGGGCCCAGAACTGGACACAGCCCTGGAGGGGCCTCTCAGTGCCCAGCCCAGAGGGACAAATCTCCCTCATTACAAAGCAAACGCTGCCTAAATCCCACTGACATGAATTTTCTAAGGACCTGTTTTTGCATGAATTACAGGAGAGCTTTAAAAAAAAATTCAGATTGGCATTAACAGTGGCACAGCAACACTTGGATGCCCTCCCTGAGGCTGGGATTGAGAACAATTCCGTTTATCCCTCTCCTCCGAGCTATGCCAGCCACGCTCAGGGCACATTTTGACACAGATTTATCGGGAGGCTGCAGGAACAGCTGAGGTGCACCCAGCATAACACAGCTCTGTGGTGGATGGAGCAATTCCAGCAACCCTTCCCCACTTTTTTGGGATTCATGGCTTCACTGGTGGGTGTAGAAGTGGCCTGGAAGAAGAGCAGTTCATCCTCCTGCTTGAGCGTAGCAGAGACCCACATGGTTCAGTCCTTTCCTTGAAAATTCAGGGTGGTTGGAGATTGATAAATCATTCCTTGGGAATTCAAGGTGGTAAGACCTTAAGAAATCCCATTCCATGTGCTATTTCCAGCTGCCTGTTGGCAAATCAGAGTCTGGAGTGACAGCAGACACTCGAGCTTTCCCCTTGCATCATCTGCAGCCAGGAGGTGACAAAAGCAGCCCAACTGTTCCTTGTCCCTCAGCTGTGCCCCAGCCCTGGCAGGATTCCTGCCCCAGCCTGCTGAGTGCCAGGAAAAGAGAAACAAATGCAGGGAATTGTAGAATCATGGAATGGTTTGGGTTGGAAGGAACCCTAAAGATCATCTCAGTCCAAGCCCCTGCCATGGGCAGGGATGGATCAGGTTGCTCAGGGCCCCAAACAGAGATTTCAGGCTCTGATGGTTTTTGTTTTCTGAGCATCCAGGGGTTGGAGATCCTTCAGGAAGAGTCTCTTTCCCAGGTGCCAGCACAGACAGTAAGAAATGAAGGAGTCTGATATCCTGCCACAGGTATCCCTGCAGCAACCGGGTTCCTTGGATATCCTGAAACACATTCCTGTTGGCCTCATCTCCAGCCTGGTGGCATTTAAAATGTTCACAAGAAATCCTTCATCCCGAGGGGAGCTCCGATCGCTGCTCCCCGTGACAGGGACAGCACCCAGGGAGCGGCTGGAGCTGCATCAGGACATTCCATGATTCCACAATCCTTTGTCCTGCCTGTTGGGACACAGCAGATATTTCCTCACAGGTAACTCAGCACTTCACACATCTCCTCTTTATCCCGATTTAAAAACCTTTTCCCGCGGTGACAAAGCTGAAATTTCGGGGTTTTTCTTCCCCCAGGTGAATATGCCACGAGATCCTGCAATTCTGCTCCCTGAATTAACCTTGCATCGTCGCCTTTTTGGGGCGAAAGTGAAGCCAAAATTCGGTGCCGCCGGCCCGAGCTCCCTCTGCCGGTTTGGGTCCCGCAGCGCCCGCCCGGACCCCGGCGGGATCCTCGGGAAGCGCTTCCCGGAGCCATCCCCCAGCTCCATCCCGGCTCCAGGGCAGCCGCCTCGCTGGCAGGCGGACGCGTGGTGGGTTGTTTATATAGGAGTGGAAGGAATCCAGCTCCGGAGCGGGAAGAGGTTTATCCCGATCCAGGCAAAAAGTTGGCAGCAGGATCTGGAAGAGCCGGGAAGCAAAAACAACCCAAACCTGATTCAGGACTGAGCCAAGCTCAGAGCATGGGAGTGAAGTGGCCCAAGTTCCCTGTTCCTGCTGCTCAGAATTGCTCTGGGTTTTTCTTTCAGGAAGTTCATTTGGGAAAATATCCCAATTTCCTAGGTAATGTGTGTTGCTGGAATTGCCAAATCCTTTTGCATCACGAGAAGCTTTTTTGGGGTTGTTCAGGCTGGAGGAGAAAAGGCTCTGGGAAGACCTTCCAGTGCCTAAAGGGGCTCCAAAAGAGCTGGAGAGGGACTTGGGACAAGGGCTGGAGGGACAGGACACAGGGAATGGCTTCAAACTGAAGGAGGGAAGGTTTAGGTTGGATTTTGGGATTAAGTTGTTCGCTGTGAGGGTGGGGACACCCTGACAAAGATTGTCCAGAGAAGCTGTGGCTGCCCCTGGATCCCTGGCAGTGCCCAAGGCCAGGTTGGACACTGGGGCTTGGAGCAGCCTGGGACAGTGGGAGGTGTCCCTGCCCATGGCAGGGAGTGGGAATGGGATGATCCATAAGATCCCTTCCAAACCATTCAGGAATTTTTTTAGCCTTTGGTTCAGCAAATTGACTTTTTAAAAAAGCAAATCTACTGCACACACCCCCAGAGCTCCCACGAACTCCAGAAGGAAGCCAGGATGCCCTGGCAGTGTTTCCACAAGAAATTCAGGCAGTGTCAGGATTCTGCTTCCACAGTTGCAATAAGCAGAAAAATCCAAGTGGATTAAGCACCTCCTTTTGTCCAGGAATTCCCACTTCATGGAGCTGTAACTGAATTTTCTCCTCTCTTCTTCATTGTCACAGCCAGAACAAAACTTCCAATTGATTACTGATTTAGGCTTTTTATTTTTAATTTCTTTTTCTTCTTTTGGGGAGGGAGAAGAGAAAGGAATTGTGCTGAGGAAGGAATGTTGGACTGGACCCTGTGGAAGACCAAGATTTCCTGTGATATTCCAGCATTTCTTAGAGAGTGCCATCAGAGAGATTCCAAATAAAGTTGGGACTTTTTAATCTCCCCTTTTTATTTCTCATTTTCTTTAAAAAAATAAACATTGGGACTTTTTGATCTCTCCATTTTCCCCCCATTTTCTTAAAAAAATAAATCTCATAACAGAGCTCTTTGCCTAGGCAGGGGTCTTTCCTCCAGATGATTCCCAGTGTTTTACAGGATGAGTTCCACATCCTGCTGCCTTCGCAGCAGCCTCAAACCCAGGTTTGAATTCCTATGGAATAAGGAGCGATGAACTCGCTATCAAAATAAGCAGGAGTTCCAAAAAAACCACAAACAACCAAACAAGAGGAGTGGAACTAACTCAGCAAAGACCTTTTGGAGCACCAGAGCTGGTGAATCACCAGTTTTTCCCTCCCTCAGCAACTCCATCCCTGCAGAGAGCCCCGGGGAGGGCAGGTGGAGTGGGAAGGGCATGACTTCAGAAAGTTAAAAAAAAAATCCTTTAAAAAAAAAAAAGCAGAAAGTCGACATCACCCCAGTCATGTGATGCAGAAGGACCAATGAAGGCAGGTCCTGGAAAGGGGAACAGTTAAATTTGTAATTTGGGTTGTGTGAAACACTTCTTTGGGCCTCATAAACAACCACAGAACCACAAGTTGGGTACGGAGGCAGTCACCCAAGAGCGGGTCCGGGATATTGGTCAGCAGGGAGGGCGAATCGTTGTGCCTGCAAACCACAGGGTTTCGGAGGGTGGTAAGCATCATCAACCACAACCAAGCCGCTATTTTTTTTCCCCTCCTTCTTTTTAAGAAACAATTTCGGAGTTCTTTGAGCAAAAGTACCTCAGGATCCGCTCCCGAGGCGCCGGGATGGAGCCGAGCGGGATGGCTGGGAGGAGGGTGGTGGCAATGACCAATCTTCATTTCTCACTCCCCAAGGTGGAAGGAACCCTAAATTCCCTCCCAGTGAAGAGAGAGTGAGTTTTAAAGAGGAAACAATGGCTTCAAACAGCATTTTTGAGTCACTTCCTTCTTACCAGCACTTCTTAAGAGGTAAGTGCCATTCAGAATTTCTAAATGTATTTTTTGCTTTCCCATGTTTCAGAAAATGCATGTTTGGAGAGGATCTGGGCACTTCCTTGTGGGTTTTTTTCCACTTTGGTTTTCTTTGGGTTGATATCTGAGCTTGCAGGAATATCATCTCATTGCTTATCAGTTAAAAAGATTACAACAAGAACTCATTTAATTTAAGCTGTTCAAACAACCGCTGCACGCTCGTGAATTTGCTCTTCCTAAATCCAGGTGGGCTCGGATAACTCCTGGGAATTGCTGCAGGTACAAGAGTGGCAGCACAAGCCCCTTTCTGGTTCTTTTTTGGGGACTTTTTGAGCAGCTGCCATGACAAATGACAGCCAACAGCACCCGACACGTCGTGCAGGGAGGGAGCAGTAGAGCACGATTTAGGCTGGGCTTAAGGCTCAGAATAAACTTAGGAACCTGCTTAAAGTTTGCTGCAACTGACGTGGCTGGGGGAAGGGAGCGGTGGGGATGGACTCGGAGGCTCTGTGGATGCTCTGCTGGCTGCAGGAGCAGCTGGGAGGGCTCGGGGGGATCGAAGGGCTTCACCCAGCAATCTGTGTTCTGTCACCGGGGACCAAGAGCTCGTAACGTTCCTGTAATGTTCTCACCACCCCCTGTGGGGCTGGTGCTTTAGTCATGGCTTATTCATACAGCTCAGCCAGGCACTGGCACGGGAAACTTCTCTGCTTCCTGGGAATTACCTTCCTAAATAACTCCTGGAGCTGAACTTTTCCCCTCGCCACGCAAGCCCGTCCCGCGCCCACGTGGGTGACAAGGACACGGAGCCTGTCACAGCGCAGGCTTGGCCGGAGAGCAGAACTCAGGGCTGGTCACAGCCCCAAAGTCCCCGGGCTCGCTGTGGAGCGGGTGTGAGTCAGGAGTTTATCCCATTAATAAGCGGGAATGCGGAAGGCTGCTCCGGCTGCTGTGTCACCACCAGCAGCAGCAGCAGCTCCTGGCACCCGAGGGTCACAGCTCCCCGGCAGTCACAGCCTGCCCAAATCCTACCCAGCTCTGCCGTTCGGCTCCTTTTATTCCTTCTTTCTCCTCATATCCCAAGTTTTTCTCCATCTTTTTCCTGGCGCTGCAGCCTGTGAGTCACCAGCCCCTTCTCGCCTGGGCGGGGGAGATGCTGAAGGCTGAGCAAGAGGTGCCCAAGTGCTGACATTGCTCAGCACCCCCGGCAGGGAAAGGAAGCAATACTGCTAAAATAACAAGCAGGATCTTCCTGCAATTCGTCAGCCTTTTTTTTTTAATTATTATTTTAT
>VZTJ01002594.1:123639-166944 GCA_013397795.1 Orthonyx spaldingii | reverse complement strand
TTTTTTAATTATTATTTTATTTTACTTTTTTTTTTTTTTTTTTTGTGCTCAGCGACTGCTCAGTGTTTAATCCGTAGCACAGGAAGGGTTCGTGAGGAAATTTTGTGCGCCTGATAAAGAGCAGAGTGAACCTCGTGGGGCTGTGCTCGTGCAGTGCCAGAGCACAGCCGGGCCACGGGACAGGATGGAGAGCAGGGGTCGTGTGCTTGGCAGGAACCCAAAGCTCTTGAGAGCAGCTGGTTGAAAACCAAGGGCTGATTTGTCCAGAAGAAGAGGAGTTGCATTAAAGCTGCTTAATCCAGCACGAGATTTCACTCAGCACCCCACAATGGGGTTTGTTATTGTCCTTACTACTCATTTTCGGCATTAATGTTGCTCCAGCACCAATATTTCATTTTCTGTGGGGACAGGGCTGTAAGCATTGCTGGGCTGAAGTCATCTGGATACCTTAGGAACACCTGGAATGTTCCAGGCCAGGCTGGACGGGGCTAGGAGCACCCTGGGATAGTGGAAGGTGTCCCTGCCCATGGCAGGGGATGGAACTGGATGATCTTTAAGGTTCCTTCCAACCCAAATCATTCATTGTTTTTATATTTATATCAAATTTTCTATTCCGTTTTGGCACCCCAGGCGCAGATCCTGGCACGTGCCCGGCACAAGGTCCTGCAGAACCTCGGGTAAAGAGGTTTTTCCTGCAGGAAACCTCGGGTAAAACCCTTCAGTTGAGCTGTAAAACAAATGTTTCATCATTGCAAAAGAACATTGTGTGTGAATGTGGAACGGTTTTCCAGCAGTTCCCTTTTTGTTCCTTTCTCCACTCAAACGAACTCCGGGCAGTTTCAAAATCCTGGGCCCAGCAAAGAGAACGTTTGGGCTCAGGAGCAAGAAAAATAATCATCCCTAGGGTGGGTTGTTCTCACCCTATTTCTCAACAGGGTTTGCTAAGAAATGTCCCCAAAGTGCCTCTTTTCTGCTTTTCCCGCCAAAATTTATTGCACTTTCTCCCTCAACCGAAATCGGGAGGGAAAGGGAAAAAGAAGTTGTTTTCTCCGTGGATTTCCCTTTATCAGGCCACGCAGCTCTGTGAGAAGGAAATCCATAACTCTTTGTGAGCCTGATACTAGGTGAAAATTGGGAAAAAAGGAGGGGAGTGGGGAAGCAGCAGCATTGTTCCAGCCCTGAGAGCAGCGACAGGCACCAAGCCCTGACATGTTAATGGAGTGTGGTGCGCCACAGAGGATGTGGCCCTTGTTCTATCACACCGCTCCAGCCCCTCGCTCCTGCCACGAGCTGCTGCAGCGAGGGTTAGGCTGAAACCTCCTGAACTCTGAACACATTCCAAGGAGACTTTTTGGGAAAGGGCATCAAAATGTGCCCTGTTGGGGGGGTCTTGTGTTAAAGAGTGACCCTATAGATTTAAAGGAGGACTAAATAACTGCATCACACACACTCCTAATTTTTATAATTTCTAATTTTATAATTTCTTAAGCTTGTTACCTTGTCCTGTAAGATTTCCTAATAAGTTTGCCTATGAAAGAGAACAGGACTAATATTTTTATGTAGCTCAAAATAGCATCAAGCATAATATTTTCCAGGAGGGCACTGTTCCCTCATTTTTGCTAATTCTTTCAGTATGCAAAAATGGTTACTCCTGGTTTCGCCTTTGTGATATTTTTTTTATTAATTAATCATGGCCGTGGTGTGACATTTTGATGGTTTCTTATCAAATGAGAATGAACACCAGCACAGCACATTTGTGGCATGGAAAAATAGATTGTGGAATTTCTTCTGAGTCCTACAGTGCCAAGGAGAACCCAGGCATTGTGGGATTCTTCCCCTGTAAATACAAAATAAAAGTGTGATGAGTCTTGCTTGGGCTTCCCAGCTCCCTCAGCTACTCCTGCCAGGATGTGTTTTCCAGACCCTTTTCCCAGCTCCATTCCCTTCTGAAGGTCCCCCCTGCTCGGATTCAGGGACCCCTGCCCCTAAGCACTCTGCTTCTCATGGAAAATTAATGTCTCTGAGTTTCCTTGTGGTGGGATTCACATTGGGAAAGTCCTCAAGTCCCTGGTGCTGGGTGGGCGTGGAGGCTGAAGTGATCCAGGGGCTCCTTCCCATTATCTCCAGAACTGTGGATTCCTCATCCCTGGCAGTGCCCAAGGCCAGGTTGGACACCGGGGCTTGGAGCAGCCTGGGACAGTGGGAGGTGTCCCTGCCATGGCAGGGGTGGCACTGGATGGGCTTTGAGGTCTCTCCCAACCCAAACCAGTCTGGGATTCTCTTTTTCCAGAAGCAAAAATTCCCTTGTCGCTGTGGAGAGAGAATTTTCCAGGCCTTTTTCAGGCTGCCTGCCCCGTACCAAAGAGTTAATTTGTGTCAGCACTCTAAACCACTGACTGCAGCTTGTGAATAGGAAATTGAACTAAAGCTCATAAAAACCTTGGCTTACAAGTAGAAAAACCTTGCACAATGTCTGATTGACACAGCCTGAGCTCTTTTTTTTTCACTTAAAAGCCTTGAGAAGCATTGCGAGGCCTGAGCGCAGGAAGTAAAAAGTCTGAGAGAGCTGAACGCGCTGCTCTGGTGAGATCAAGAGATTTTCTCCTGCGCCAAAACATTTCACTGAGTGTCTGAGCAGCCACGCTCAGCCCAGGGATGTGTTGTGCTGAGCCTAAAAAGGATTTAGGTTCTGTCTGGCCTGCACATCCCTCAGATTGTTTTGCCTTTGCCCTTTATCGCGTGGCCATTAATTAGAGATTGTTGGGTGTTTCACCGTGAGGGACAAAGTCCAGCTCTGAGGTGGCTCTCTGGTGGAAAATGAAAGTATCTCCCCCAGGCTGCCAGGGGATGCAGTAAAAATAGAAAATAAACTGCTGGTTTTTTTTTTTTCATGACCAGAAAATAATCACGATTTAGTTTGACTGCTAAGGCTCGACCCCACAAGAACAGGCTGCTTATCTTTGAATGCATGTGAAGGCCAGTGATAGTGGCAAGTTTATGAAAGTAATTTATGAAATTTGACTTCAGAATAAAGAATGAGTGCCTCAATCATGCTGTTGTTTGGGAGGGGAGCATCTGTACCTAAACCATGACTGGCAAGGAAATTACTGCTGTTGGATTTAGATAATGCTCACTTTGAAAGGCCAAGGAGAAACAATCCGAAGGAAACAGCAAATTTCTCTGTAGGTTACCCCCAAACCAGGAGAAATATCTGACTTTGACATCCTGCCACATGCAAATGGTACCTGCTGGGTTCTAGAGATTTCTACTGCACATCCAAAGGGATTCCCAGAGGGCCAGGCAGGAATGGGAATGGAGAACAAGGCTGAAAGGCAGAGCGGGCATTACATTGCACCAGGGGAGGTTCCTTGCCATAAAACACCACTGAATCCAAGGCTTTAGCAGAGTCCTAAAAACACCTTAAATCCTTGAAAGCCCTTTAAGATCATCAACAATTTCTTAATAAATACCAGCCAGGTTGAGGGGGAAAAAAAAAACTCCTTTGGAAGGGTTAAGTTCTCCCTTTGCCTCTCCCTGCCCTATTTCAGAGCACAAACCAAACCCTGTTAAAGCTGGGGAAGAAAGATCCCCTGTAAGCAGCTCTGGCATGTGCCAGATGATTTGTGGCTTCCTCCAGGACATCTGGGATTGGCCATGGACAGAGACTGGCTGGGTGACTCACTGGGCTGAGAGGACAAGAAAACATTGCCCTCCCTCGCTGCCTCTCCTCTGAAGAGGCTGGATAATATTTGTATAAACTTGAGTCAGCTTCCCAGATTGTGCAGGAGTAGCAGGGGTATCTCCTGTCTGAGGGGCGCTGAGGAGCTGTGTGGGGTGGCACCGGTGGAGGTGACAGCAGTGGTGGTGGCTGAAGCATCAGAGCACCCACAAAGGGCTGCAGTTGGTGGGTGAAGCCTGGGCACACACCAGAATGCCCTCAGGGATACTGAAATCAAGGCATGCCACTCCTGCCAACGGAAAGAGTAGAAATGATGCAGATTCCCAATGTAATTTCCCAAATAAATGACTTTTTTTCACTGAGATCCCAGCCAAAGCCTGGCTTTACAACCAATTTAAAGTTAATAATAAAACGAAATGTTTTAGTCCAGTAAAGCTAAATATTTTAGTCCAAAACATCAAATTGTCTGTAAGGATTTCTTCAAACCATTGAAATAGAAGAAGAAAAGGGACATAGAAGGACTGAGTGTGAAGCAGGGAAGGAGAGAGTGAGAGGAGCTGCCACCTGGGAGAGTTTCCAGTTCATCCTGGATGTTGTCTGGAGGATTCCCCACTTCTGCCTGCGAGTGAAACTCTGTCAAACTGGGCAGTTTCACTTCGTGAAGATCTGTGAGAACGTTTTCTCTGGCTTTGATCAATCTGGGCATTTTTTTCCCCAACCTGTAGTTTTTGTTTTGAGTTTCTGATTCCAGTGAGGCCCATAGCAGTCTGAGACAGACTTGGGTTTTTTTCTTTTGCCTCATGAATATTTTGTCTTGCAGGGTGTTTTCTGTCATCTGCTTTCACAGTGAAGCTGTGATTTTTGAAAGCTCAGAAGCTGCAGTTAGGTTGGGTTTTGTCTCCAGGTTGAAAGGTTTATGTCTTACAAATCTTTCTGTGAATGCACTGGAAGGAAACTTGAAACCTGTCAGGTTTTATGTGATTTGCTATAAACGTTTCAAGCTGCTGTACTTAGGGCAAGCCCTGCCACCCTCATCAAATCAGCAACTCAGAAGCTGTAACCCAGCCCTTCCAGTGGCTCTTTGTGGTGTTTGAAAGGGAAAGGAGTGTTTGGGAAATCCCTGGCAGGTTCAGGGCAAAGCACAGCGTGGGGCTGAGCGTGTGTGTCCTTTGTGACAAATGTCTTGGACCTTCAAAGCCCCAGCACCACCTGCAGCTCTCAGAAGTTCATTTTCTGTGTGGTTTTATGGCATTCCCCACAGCCAGACGTGGGTTTCACAGAGCCACAGAGTCATGGAATTATCAGGGCTGGAAAAGCCCTTCAGGATGAGGCAGTGCCACCCCAGCAGCAGCAGCATCACCCCAAACCCTGTCCCCAAGGGCCACATCCAGACTCCTCCTGAACACTCCCACACACAGGGACTGCACCCCCTCCCTGGGCAGCTCATTCCAAGGCCTCACCACTCTGCCAGGGAAATTTTCTTTCCCAGTCTCCAACCTGAGCCTCCCCTGGTGCAATTTGAGGCCATTTCCTCTCCTCCTTTCCCTTGGGACACGGCAGCAGAGCCTGACCCCCCTCCCTGCCCCTCCTGTCAGGAGCTGTGGGGAGCAATGAGGTCCCCCCTGAGCCTCCATGGGAAGGGCTTCTGTATTTTAGCATTCCGTTACCAGATAATATCAGACTTCTGTAAAACACTTCTGGTTTTCAGGACCTCCATGTAAATGAGGTTTGGGCTCTGTATGAGTCAGGTGGAACAGAACTCATATCTGGAAGATACACTCAAGTTCAGACTTCATTAACAAGGCTTTGATGTAAAGACAGAGGTTTAGATTAAATTTTAGGGAGAAATTCTTCTCTGTGAGGGTGGGGAGGCCCTGGAATGAAATTCCCAGAGAAGCTGTGGCTGCCCCTGGATCCCTGGCAGTGCCCAAGGCCAGGCTGGACGTTGGGACTTGGAGCAGCCTGGGACAGTGGGAGGGGTCCCTGCCATGGCAGGGGTGGAATGAGATGATTTTTGAGGTCCTTCCCACAAAAACCATCCTGAGTCTGTATCTGTGAGTGCTGGTGAATCACTTGCTGCAATTTGTGGTGGTTTAATTGGTCCAAACCCTTTGCAAGAAATTTAATTACCACTTTTTCCATCCTTTTGGCCACCTCAGAGAGGAAAAAGACCCCTCAGTCTGCACCAGTTCTCTTTATCAGACCTGTAAAAGTGATAATGGACGGGGCTGAACACCCACACATTTTTCACACCAAGCATAAAAAAACTTTGCACACTGACACCAAGAGTCAGGTGTCACTCAGGAACATGAACTTCTTCTGGCTGTCCCTTGCTACACTGGAGAAGATGATTTAGTTTTCTAAATGAAGCAGGGTTTCACATACAGTGTGCATGGAAACTAAATGTGAATGGCTTTCGAGGTTAAAAACCAGAGATAGGATAAACTTTTTGGGGTTTAAAAGTGATGAACCACTGAGATTTTAGAGTAACAATCAGAACTTCTAATCCTGGGGTGGTTTTTTTTTTCCTCCAATAGGGATTGCAATGGAAATAGTCATTTTTGGTACCAGCTCCCCAGGGAATGGGCACGGCCCCGAGGCTGCCAGAGCTCCAGGAGCGTTTGGGCACCGCTGCCGGGGATGCACAGGGGGATTGCTGGGGGGTCTGGACAGGGACAGGAGTGGGACTGGATGATCCCTTCCATCTCAGGATATTCCATGGTTCTGTAATTCCCATTTGGGATAACAGGACGTTTCCAATATTAAGAGGGGTTTAGGGTTCCCCTGTGGGCTGAATTTGTGTTGTTAAACTGATTTCTAGGCAAGGAAAGATGATTTGGGGTCACACTGTGATGGGGCAATTAAAGCAACCCCATATTTTTTGTGGAATCTGATCCAAGAGTCAGGGAAAGCACTGGAAGGACCTGGCTGATGTCTTTGGGCTTTGGATGAGACCTGGGATGACTCCTGTCCTGCAGGAAAAGGAGAGTCACTGATGGCCCAGCTCTGCAGTTTCTTTTCACATCTGCTTTTTGCTTTGGAGCAGCATCATGGAATTATGGAATGGTTTGGATTGGAAGGGAGATTAAAGCTCATCTCATCCCACCTCTGCCAGGGCAGGGACACCTCCCACTGCCCCAGGTTCTTTCAACCTGGCCTTGGGCACTGCCAGGGATCCAGGGGCAGCCACAGCTTCTCTGGGCACCCTGTGCCAGGGCCTCCCCACCCTCCCAGGGAACAATTCCTTCCCAATATCCCATCCAGCCCTGCCCTCTGGCACTGGGAAGCCATTCCCTGGGTCCTGTCCCTCCAGCCCTTGGAAATTGTCTCTCTCCATGTTTCCTGGGGCTCCGTCAGGCCCTGCAAGGCCACACTGAGCTCACCCCAGAGCTTCTCCTCTCCAGGCTGAACAATGCCAGCTCTCCCAGCCTTTCCTCCCAGCAGAGCTGCTCCATCCCTCTGCCCATGCTGGAGCCTCCTCTGGATTTGCTCCAGTCGTGGCCCTTGTTCCCTGTTTTGCCCTGTTCTGATGATCTGCTGAATACAAACGGCCCCTGTGTGAGTCAGAGGTCCCAGTTCCAGCTGCCCACTTGGCTCCTTTTTCCAGGATTCAGGGGGCAGCCCCCTCCCAGTCTTTCCCTTCTGTGACAACTCCAAGTTTTGGGCACATCCCCGACCCACGTGGGAGGGAAAAGCAGTTCCTGGGGATTTTGGGGTTTTCCTGCTTTGACTAAACCACCCCAGTCGGAGATCAGAAGCACTTTTTAAATAGAAGCAGTTGGAGGTTTTTCATCTGTCCCAGCTCCCTTTCAGCCTTTGGAAAAGCTCATTCCAGGCAGAGATGGCAGATCAGGAGATGCTCCAGATCCCAGTGTCTGAGGGGCTCAGGTGTGGGACCAGGCTGGAACACGAAGTCAACTTTTGAAGCTTCAGGTTCATATAAATTCCTACACAGAGGTTCTGGTTAACACAAACAAACAAAACAAAACAAAAAAAAATCCCAAACATGATTTAACAGAAATTTGTGATCAGGTTTCAATTCATTTCCAAGGAAATCTTTTCCCTGTTCCTTAAGTTGTTTTCTGGCTGAAGTCCCTCACTTGATAATGTGAAGGACTTGAATATTTCAAGGCATTCCTGGATTTTAATGAGTTTTTTTTGGTTTTTTATTCTGCAGAAAATCAAGGCCTCTCTTATTTGAAACTGCTGTTCAAAGAAGAGTGAGAAATTAAATAAATAACCTATAGGAAAACATGAGCTGTCCTATTTTAGGATGTAATTACCTGCAGCAAAGTTTGCCTCATTTCTTTTTTCTTTGGTGAGAAAACAAACTGCCTTGTGATTGAGGTTTGCAGGAAATGCTGCTCTTTGCAACATTTGCCACCAAGAAATTCACCCAAACATTTCTAGTGCATGACTTCGGCTGCAAATTTTGCTGCTGGTTTGCATTTCTGCAGCTGGAGACCAACCCGCTTTGAGTTGTCATGAAGGCAAAAAATAAAATAACCGAGCGGATTAAAGATTTGACTGAAAAAAAAAATCCGTTTTAAATATTTTTAACCAGAATTCAGTGCAGAAAAGAGGGTGAGAAAGTCAGGAAGAGGAAGACTTTTTTCATTTTGTGTCTGATTTAGCCCATGAATAGCAAAGCCACTTTTCCTCTGCTGACCTCTATTTCCACTGGGTGCTGCATTTTCCAGCGGGAATGGGGCAAATTCCCGACCAGCTGGAGCTGCCAGGATTTCAGGGAATGGTTGGGTGCTGGAAAACTGAGGCCCAGCTGCTGATAATTGAGACACATTTGACACACGGAGCTGCCTTTGCCCGTGAGTTGAAATAATGGAATGGAGAAAACTCCCCCAGGTTGTGCTCCCAGAATAATCCACTGGCGTTTTTCCAGGATTTTTTTTTTTGCAAGTAAATCCCCCATTGTTAATCCAACTGGTTTATTAAATTATTGTCCTTTCCTTCACTGGTGTCTTCCCACTTTGCTTGGGATTGGATGGATACAGGTGGCCCAAGGAAATCCTGGTTCTGTGCCTGGCACCTGGAATTCCTCTCTTTGATCCTGATTCTTGGAGCTTTATCCCTGTCCAAATGATGCAGAAAGTCAGGAAGGGATCGTGGAATCATGGAATCATGGATTGGGTTGGGAGGGACCTTAAAGATCATCCCACTTCAACCACTTTCCACTTAGAGCTTTCCACCATCCCAGGTTGCTCCAAGCCCCATCCAAACTGGTCTTGGACGCTTCCAGGGATGGGAAATCCACAAATTCTCTGGGATGGAAGGATTGGCTTCTCCTGGAGCTGCTGTGCAGTCCTGCTCTTTAATTTCTGAGTTTACAGAAACCCTGAGTCAGTAAGTTCTGAATACACCTCCAAGGTTTCAGGTTTTTTCCCAAAATCTCAAGTGCAGGACTCTGTGTATAGATCCCACTGGATCAACAGATTCCTGTGGGATCTTAATTTCCTTTTTCCAGGCTGTCCTGCAGGAGCCTGGGCCTGGTGATTTTGGTGATGCAATGACATCAACATTAATTTTGGTAACGCAGAGCTCGAAAGTGGAGTGTGCTGGGCGTGGGAGGGAGAAAATGGTAGGAAAATAGAGAATTATTTCTAAACTGCTTTCTTAGTTGTTACTTTTTCACTTGAACAGCTGTGAAACTCGGGAGGCAGCTTGTGTCACTCTTCTGATGCAAGCTGTGATGTGGTAGATAAAGAGTGAGGAGGGCATTGAGTCAAAGGCTTGGTTCAAGTCAAGATTAGAGCAGGGCAGGATTTGTGCCTCCTGTGCAGGGAATTGCTGGGCTCAGGCCCTGCCCGTGCCTCTGGTGCCACTGCTGGGCCCGGAGCAGAGCCTGGGCCCTGCCCTGAGCCCTCCCTGCACACAGGGACACCCAGGGCTCAGGGCCCCTCTCAGCTGGGGCTCCTCTCCAGGCTGAGCAGCCCCAGCTCCCTCAGCCTTTCCTGGGCACCGAGATGCTCCAGGCCCTTCCTCAGCGCCAGGAGCTCCTGGCCCTGCTGTGCTGAGGAGCCAGAGCTGGACACGGCACCCCAGAGGTGCCTCCAGGGCAAGATCCCTCCCTGACCTCGTCACATTTTGAGGGAATCACTTGGGATGGGCATGGATTGATTGCCTTGAACACCCCGGGCAATTACTCCATGGGTATTAATTCCATTAAATCCAAATGTTGCTAATGGGGGCCTTCCCCACAACCTGTGCAATGTGGTGAAAATCTTTCTTGCTTCTCATGAGAATTTGCCATTCTTTTTCTAGCTAAGCCTTGCTTTAGTGGGAAGTTCCAAAAAGCTTTCCTTGAAAGCGTCCACAGCCATTGGAAGTCTTCTCCTTGGAGGGTAAAATTTCAGACTGAAGCATCACCTGAATTCCAGGCAGGTCTGGTTTGATGCAGTTAAAAAGCCAGGAGATGCTGTCCTAGGCAGACCCAGGGAAGCTGATTGCCTCCAGACATGGATGTGCTTTGTGCCTGAGGTCTCTGAAATCCGACAGGAATTTAACCTGATGGAAGATTTTTCCCTTCTTGAGGGATCTGAAACCTCCCGCAGGCTCCTTTCAGCTGGGAGCTCTGACAGAGCCTCTCAGCCACGTTTCATGGAAGCCAAAGGAACTTCAGCCCACTTCTGCTCTATCAACTTGAGTAAAGTTGGCCCACAAACCACAAAAGCTGGGGGAGGGCCAGAGAGAGCGAGGAGAGCTCACAGAAGTGCTGCCTCCACAAAAGCAGCCTGAGAGAGGAGTCTGCAGTTCAGTTTGGCCCAAAGTGACACCCACAGATGGTCAAATACATCCTGAAATGCTTAAATTACTCCGGGAATAGGATATTCCTCGTCTTCAGTTAGGAAAGAGTCACCCTATCAGAAGTTCAGCAGTTCTGAGAACCTCAGTTTTACAGTTCTGAGCCCAACTATCTCCTAAAAGATCTCGTGCTTACCTCGAAATTCCGATTTCATCAAGCTGATGTTTTAATCAGAAATTTGCTGAGCACCACACATTATTTCAGGGCTCTAATATTGCACCTCTCCAGCTGCAATCCAGTTCAAACAGAAACCACAAAGAAAAGCCAGGAAAAAAGTGGATTCCAGTCACTTTTGAGCAGCAGGAGAACTTGAAAATACCAAGAGATGTTGGTGGATATCAAACTGGGCTTGATGAACCTTGTGGATCCCTCCCAACTCAGGCTATTCTCAACAGACTCCCTAAAAACCTCCCAGGCTGCAGCAGAGCAGGAGGTTGTTGTGGGACGGGGAGACTTTATTCGTACATTTAAAAGCGTTTCTTCTTTTTTTTCCTTGCAGAAAATAATTGAAAAGTAAAACTTCCAATTTTTACAAAAAATTTAATTCCAGAGCTACCTTTTCCCCCTGCTGTTTCTGGTGTAGATCTGGGAAGTTCCAGAAACACCTGCAGGGAGCAGAGCTCTGCTTCAAAGCCAGTGCTGCCGTTGGGAAAGGCTCCACCTCTGGCACAGGGAATAACCTTTGCCCAGGGAATTATCAGAGCAGGGGCAGAGCTTGTTTTGTTTCTCCCATATCTCCCTTCTGGGTAAAATTCCAGGCTGGTGCCTCGCTTGTCTGCAGGGCAGGTTTGTCTGTAGGACAGCTCCTGTGACCTTGGAGAACAAAATTGTTCCTTGACGAGCCTGAGCTGCAAAGTTTGGGGCAGGGGAGGGAAAATGGGAAAAGGAGCTGCCCAGAAATGGTGTCAGGAGCCGGAGGCTGTGAGGACACTCACGGAATCCTAGAATCCCAGAATCCCAGAATTTTTAGATTCTAAAAGAGCTCTGAGACCTTGGAGTCCCAGCTGAGCCCGATGCCCACCTTGTCCCCAGCCCGGAGCACTGAGTGCCACGGCCAGGCCTTCCTGGGACACCTCCAGTCACTCCTTCGGCTTTCCTGGTAGCATTTCCATGAATCCAGTCCTCACTCCAGTGAAGGGGAACTGCACAGCAAAGAAACCATGCAAATCTGCATGGAATCATGGAATGGTTTGGGTTGGAAGGGATTTTAAGCCCATTTCATTCCCACCCCCTGCCCTGGGCAGAGACACCTTCCCCTCTCCCGGGTTGCTCTGAGCCCCATCCAACCCGGCCTTGAACAATTCCAGGGATGGAGCATCCTCAGTTTTTCCGGGCACACCAGAGGTATTCCCTTGGTGTTTCAGCGTAGCACAGCCCCTTCCTCAACAACTCATTGCAGGTGGAATCATAAAAAGGGAGCAATAGGAGAGCTCAGCCGCCACGGCCACGCTGCACCACAACTTTTTGTTTTGCTCAGCAGCAGAGGCTGCAGGAAGGAGGCCGGGACACACCTGCACCCACTTTTCCTCCGGGAAAAACCCCGAGAGCCTCCAAACTGGCACAGAGCGCCCCAAACACCCCTCTCCCCGGAGTGCTGGGCCAGCTGTCGGCCTCTTTGGGGCATCCTGTTTGTTGGAAAACAAGTGACAGTTGCCGGAGGGTTGCGAGAGCAGCAAACCGCAGCCGCTGCGTGGGGCTGATAAGGGCCCAGCGCTGCTCTTGCAGCAGTTCCGTCCCCGCTCCCCCGGCGCTTTCCTGTCCCGCGCCTCTTCCCCAGCTCTGCCCAGCTTTTCTCGGTTCTTTGGGTTTCTCGGAAGGGCCTGGAGCTCTCCTGCTCGCAGGGGACGCAGGTTTGTCCCCTGCCGTGGGGCCGGGGAGTGTGGAAGGAGGAGGTTGCGAAAAGGTGTTTTAAAAAGTGTCAACCCGTCACAGTTTGGGGTTTCGGGGGTTTGCAGCCACGCCTGTCACCCTGCCAGGCTGATGTCCCCCAGCACTTCCTTAGGCTGAGTCTAAGCCGTGCTCAGAGCAGTCCTGGAGGAGACCAGAGCTGGTGACACAGAGTGAGAAGCATTTCTGGGCTCAGGGGCCATCAGGGAAGCAAAGATCTGTGTTTCTGTCTCAGTGCCGTGCAGACTTGGAGATGTCACGACTCTGGTGAAAGGATGAAAAAAACCAGACTTAAAACGCACCAGGGGAGGTTCTGAAAAGAGATTTGAGATTTTTTTTTCCCCACAGGAGTGGTCAGGAAGTGGAATAAGTTGCCCATGATGCAGTCCCTGTGTGTGGGAGTGTTCAGGAGGAGTCTGGATGTGGCCCTTGGGGACAGGGTTTGGGGTGATGCTGCTGCTGCTGGGGTGGCACTGCCTGATCCTGAAGGGCCCTTCCCACCCCCATGATCCCGTGACTTTATTGCTGTGTCCATCTCTGGCTCTCCAAGCCTGATGGGACCCTTTTTATGGGATTTAGATGTTCGTCCCTTCATGCTTTGTTCCTGTTTGCAGCATGAGGAGCTTGACTTTGTGCACAACTTTGCAAGTGATGCCCTCAGCTCTTCAAAGCCAAGTGTGAGGCTTAAAAACAAAGCTCAAGCTCACGTGTGGGGGTTAAGACAAAGCTCGAGCTCACAGCTGCACTGGCACAGAAGTGTTGGACACGTGTGGCTCCCTCAGTGGGAAACCAGGACGTTTCCTGGGCTCCCCATGACACGTTTGGAACCTCTCAACTGAAGGTTTAGCCCTATCTTAACATAAATGGTTTCCCATTCTTGCTCTTTAATCAGAATATTGGGGCTGGGAAATTTCAGCCAGGAAAGAGAAGCTCTGGGGTGACCTCAGTGTGGCCTTCCAGGACCTGAAGGACCCCGGGAAACAAGGAGAGAGACAATTTCCAAGGGCTGGAGGGACAGGACCCAGGGAATGGCTTCAAACTAAAAGATTACGGAGTTGGATGGGATATTGGGAAGGAATTGTTCCCTGGGAGGGTGGGAGGCCCTGGCACAGGGTGCCCAGAGAAGCTGTGGTTTCTTCATCCCTGGAAATGTTTAAGGAGAGGTTGGACAGGGCTTGGAGCAGCCTGGGATAGAGGAAGGTGTCCCTCATGGAATGAGATGATTTTTAAGGTCACTCAAGCCCATTCCATGATTCTCTATTATATTCCATGATTTACAGTTTCCTGAGGGGGCTTTTCCTTCAGCCTCCTCACTCAGAGCTCCCTGAAAAGCCTCTCCTGATCCACCACAAACTCTCCAAGGGGAAGGTTCACCTTCAGGATTTCAGCTTGGATCAGAGGTCCCAGTTCAAATTGTAGGGAAAACTCCCAGTTCATGTTTCCTGTTCCTGACCCTCAGCAGAAGAGTTGCTCAGTGGGAATGTGGAACTTCCATCAGGTGTTACACAGACGGATGGTGGCTCATTGTCCATTCCCCACCATCTCATTTGCAATGCAAATTAATCTCCCCTGATAAAGGTTTTCCACCCAGATAATCACTGAAGCCATTCATTGTTAGCAGCTGTCAAAACCAGGGACACTTCCTTTCCAGGACCACCTAAAGGACAAGGGTCACTACTAAACCTCCCTGAAATGCGTGGCTGTCCCAGAACATTCTGTTTTCTGGATATTTGGATGTGATGGCACCGTTGGAGTAGACGGAATGTCTCCTCTTGTGTAAAAGGAGTGAGTCCAAGGAAGGGAATGGACCTGGGAAGGGGCTGGAAAACACATCCTGGGGGGAGCAGTGAGGGAGCTGGGAAAGGGGCTCAGCCTGGAGCAGAGGAGGCTCAGGGGGGACCTCATTGCTCCCCACAGCTCCTGACAGGAGGGGCAGGGAGGGGGGTCGGGCTCTGCTGCCGTGTCCCAAGGGAAAGGAGGAGAGGAAATGGCCTCAAATTGCACCAGGGGAGGCTCAGGTTGGAGACTGGGAAAGAAAATTTCCCTGGCAGAGTGGTGAGGCCTTGGAATGAGCTGCCCAGGGAGGGGGTACAGTCCCTGTGTGTGGGAGTGTTCAGGAGGAGTCTGGATGTGGCCCTTGGGGACAGGGTTTGGGGTGATGCTGCTGCTCCTGGGGTGGCACTGCCTGATCCTGGAGGTCTTTTTTAACCCTGATGATTCTGCTGATACAGAGGAGATCAAATGTCTGCAGACAGAAAAAAAGAGACATAAATATGTGAAGAGGGATGAGGCTGTAAAACCAAATGTTATTGCTCCTCCTTAAAAACAAACACAAAATCTCTGTGACCTCCAGGAAAGAGCTCCCCCTCTCCTCTGAACCAGCTCTCTTATCAGCATCAAATAATTCCTTCCCTAAAGCAAATATTGTTCTTGTCATAAGAGCGACAAAAAGCTGTGAAGGTCCCAGCATAGACATTTCTGAAGCAGCAGGAATGATTTTTCTCCTCATGAATTCCCTCTGCCAGTTCAGGTTAAATCTTTGGATGCAGCTCTTCAGATTCATGGAATGGTTTGGGTTGGAAGGGACCTCAAAGCCCATCCAGTGCCACCCCTGCCATGGCAGGGACACCTCCCACTGTCCCAGGCTGCTCCAAGTCCCAATGTCCAGCCTGGCCTTGGGCACTGCCAGGGATCCAGGGGCAGCCACAGCTTCTCTGGGCACCCTGTGCCAGGGCCTGCCCACCCTCCCAGGGAACAATTCCTTCCCAATATCCCATCCAGCCCTGCCCTCTGGCACTGGGAAGCCATTCCCTGGGTCCTGTCCCCCCATCCTGTGGAAATTGTCTCTCTCCATCTTTCTTGTCAGCTCCTTCACGTGCTGGAATTGCAGTCTATTTTTAACAAAACTCTGAAATATTTTTTAATAAAATATATCTGCAAAAATCCCCAAAAAACAACCCCAGATCTCTGGTAGGAGATGAGAAAGTTACACAGCCAATTATTTTTATTTAATTAGTGCTAAACGGACCCAGTTCAGAATTTAAGCTCAGCCCCTTTAATCCAGTAACACCTGCCCAAGGACATCCAATACCCCACTCTTCAGTGGGGTACCCACACCCTGTGGGGTGCAGGGCTCCCGTTACAGCCACCTGCTCCCTGGAATCCTCAGCTTTCCAAAGGAAAAAGGGAGCAGGTCACTCTTGTGGCTTTCCAGGGAGTTTATTTCAGAGCTGAGCTGTTCAGTTTTTCTTGTTTTAGCTGAACTGGGAACTTTAGATGGGATATTGGGAAGGAATTGTTCCCTGGGAGAGTGGGGAGGGGCTGGGATGGGATTCCCAGAGAAGCTGTGGCTGCCCCTGGATCCCTGGCAGTGCCCAAGGCCAGGTTGGACACTGGGGCTTGGAGCAGCCTGGGACAGTGGGAGGTGTCCCTGCCATGGGAATGGGATGAGCTTTAAGGGTCTTTGCAACCCAAACCATTCCATAATTCCATGAAACGGGTGAAAACTGACAGTGGTAGGAAGTTACAAACAGTATTTGGCCAATTTAAGGGAACAGTCCCACATTTCCTGAGGTTCCCAAGGGATTTAGGAGCCCATCTTCCATTACTTTTAACAGTTTTGGTGTCAGGTTGCTCCAGATCCTTCCTGAATCCATGGCAGGGAATCCAGCCCAGCTCCAGAGGGATCCCAGACCATTCTCTGCCCACCCAATCCCAGTGGAAATGCTGTGAAAGGAAAGCAGGAGAAGGTTTAATGGGAAAATTCTTGTCAGATCCCAGCTTGGAACAAAATTGGTTCAGATTTTAGCCACAAAATGAGGATAGGGAAGGGCTGGAATTATTTTGTGCAGTCTCTGATTAAAAAATCAAGACCTTCCTAACATGAAATGAAAATTATGGATTTTTTTGGCAAATATGGACCCCCTGTGATGCTCAGGATTTCCATGGGGAGTTTATACAATATATAAAATATAAAGTAGAAATGTAAAATATATTTAACTTTATTTATATATCCATATAAATTATTTTTCTTGACTTTCTTCTGCTTTTATCCCTCAAATAAATTGAAGAAGGCTTGGATGGCTGCATCCTCTTTGGAGTCTTTGGGATTTTTTTGCAGTGAAAAGGAAAAGAAAGGAATCCATTTTTTTAGGGAAAAATCTCCTTCTTGGAACCTGTTTAGAAATGTTAACGGCCTAAAAAACTGAGTTTTTAAGGATCCTAAAATCTCTTTAGCTTTGAATAAACTTGGGAGTGGTTGCAAAAATATCCTGAATTTCTCTAGTCAGCGTTTTTGTTCTGTGTCTTGAAATTTATTTTTTTTTTAAGAGAATTAACAAGTTATACACTGGCAGGAGTACTCATTTAATTTTCAGTGGAATTCACAATAATTGTTCCTCTTCCACTTAATTCCTTCCTCACACACCTGAATTCAACAACTGGAGGGTGGCAGCTTTCATTTTTATCCTTTTTTGCCTCAAATTTTACACTGAGGATGTTTGAAAAACTCCAGTCCCAGGGACAGTTTGTTTTTATCAATCTGTGACCCTCAAAATCAAGGACATTTAGGAGACCAGCAAAAGAAAAAAAGGAAAAAATTGAAAAAATAAATTAAGAGCTTATCCAACATTGCAGTGAGATGGGAGAAAGCTGGGAGGAGAAAAAAC
This sequence comes from Orthonyx spaldingii, assembly GCA_013397795.1. NCBI lineage: Eukaryota > Metazoa > Chordata > Aves > Passeriformes > Orthonychidae > Orthonyx > Orthonyx spaldingii. The sequence goes on along the minus strand of VZTJ01002594.1, from coordinate 149,891 downwards.
TTGAAGACAGAAATCATTTTGTAAGCCGGTGTTGAGAGTGCCCAGATGTTCCTTTTCAACATATTTTAGATGTTTTGTGGAACTTTTCCCTGGTTTTCACCACTTGGAATCCCCTGGAAGTCAGTTTGTGCTTCAGGGAGAGGATACAGCCGATTCCATGCGCTTGAAGTGTGGTTAGAAAAAAAAAATTATTTCTAAAACAAATTGTACTAAAGAGGAGGGAAGGTTTTAAGGAAATATTGCTAAAAGATCCCAATGAAAATGGGTTTTGAAAGTATCCTGCTTGGATTTTTCAGGAGAGGAACCATTTCAGTCTGGAGTTCCCGTTGCTGAGCAGCTGATAACTCAAATAATAGTAATAATTCTGGCCACAGGTGGGTCATAGCACCACAATCTGTATAAAAAGTAGAAAGATATGGCTGGGTTTCTATCTGTGCTCATATTTTGAATATAAAAAAGCATTTGAACCTCAAAATTTAGTAAAGAAGTACCACAAAGAGCAACAAAATCCCTTGGCTGAGAAATCTGTTTCTGTAAATATTTTATTTGCTGTAAATTGTGTTCTGTTACTTCATGGTAAACACACTTTGCATTATACCCAGGCCAGTGCTTAAATGGGAATAATCCTGTCTAAAACTCCATGGTTTTCCTCCAGGCTGGAATTGCAGCTGCCTGTCAGGTCACAGGGAGAAGAGGTGGCAAAAAACTTCCCATTTTTCAGTTTGAGGCCAAAGACTGGGGGGTGACAGCAGCACGTTGGGGTGGGAACCACCCAAAGAGATGGAAGGGTCTGTCTGGGAAACCATGGAATGCTTTGGGTTGGAAGGGACCTTAAAGATCAGCCAGATCCATGGGCAGGGACACCTCCCACTGTCCCAGGCTGCTCCAAGCCCCAGTGTCCAACCTGGCCTTGGGCACTGCCAGGGATCCAGGGGCAGCCACAGCTTCTCTGGGCACCCTGTGCCAGGGCCTGCCCACCCTCCCAGGGAACAATTCCTTCCCAATATCCCATCCAGCCCTGCCCTCTGCCACTGGGAAGCCATTCCCTGGCTCCTGTCCCTCCAGCCCTTGGAAATTGTGTCTCTCCATCTTTCTTAGGCTCCCTGCAGGTTCTCCAGGCACAACTCCTCCCATGTTTTCCCGTGGCCAGGCCAGGCTGATCCCCTGCCCAGACCCCCCAGCAATCCCCCCTGTGCATCCCTGGCAGCGGTGCCCAAACGCTCCTGGAGCTCTGGCAGCCTCGGGGCCGTGCCCATTCCCTGGGGAGCCTGGGCAGTGCCCAGCACCCTCTGGGGGAAGAACCTTTCCCTAAAATCCAACCTGAACCCCCCTGGCACAGCTGCAGCTGCTCCCTGGCTCCTGTCAGGTCATAGGGAGCAGAGCTCGGAGCTGTGAGCTCCAACCAAACTGCCTCAGGTTTACTGATGCTGTTTTCCCTCCCATGGATCAAATTTCCATTTAACTCCTCTCCATTCTTTAGGGAAACAGCAAAGCCCCGATAATTCCCTGTTATCCAACACACACACGACCAGATTTCCCTTCAAAAGCCAGGCACCTGCCTCTCCATTTCCCTCAGGACACCGATATTTTCTTGGATCAGCAGCTCCTTTTTCCATCCGTGGCTGTTTGATGTCCTACAACACTGAAATTTCATCCTGCCCCCTAAGCCTGTCCAGTTCAAACCCATTAATTATGGTGCCCTAATCACTGGAGGCTGTTTGTTCGTTTAACTAATTATGGAATTACTTTGTCAAGAGCAGGTACTGGGATAGAGGGGGTCAGGCTGTGCTGAGTTTCCAAGGGGATGCTCAGGGAAAGCTGGAATCCAGAAGGAGCAGGGACTGCAAGGCACTGCTGGATCTGTGGGAAAGGAGTTCTGGGAGAGACCTGGAGCTGGATTTTGGAGCCGGGGGAGAAACAGCCAATGATGCCCTTATTTCTGTGTGAGGGAATTGTTCACTGCTTTCTACTGGGATGCTTTGAGTTAGGGTGAGGAAATGAGGATTTAGGGTTTGGAATTGAGGACTGATGAGCTTAAGAGAGTGTCAAAAAATCGTGGAATCCCAGAATGGTTTGGCTTGGAAGTGACCTTAAAGCTCATCCCATTCCAATCCCCTGCCATGGGCAGGGACCCTTCCACTATCCCAGGCTGCTCCAAGCCCATCCATCCCGGCCCTGGACACTGCCAGGGATGGGGAATCCACAGCCTCTCTGGGCAACCTGTTCCTTTTCTTTCCACCAAAGTAAAAAAAAAAAAAAGAAATAAAGTTTTGCCTCTTTAACAGGATCTCAATTTTTCCTCCGTATTTTCAGTCACACAGAGCACTACCAGGCCCCAGGTGCTGTTGGCAGAGCAGGGCACGATCCAGGCTCCATCCTCTGAAGGCCAGGGCTGAAAACTCCTTCTCAAAACCCAAAAAACCCTTTTTTGCAAAGTCTGACTGAAAGGCTGGATGACTCCTGCCCCGTCAGGGATTCAGTGCACAGCTCAGTCATTCACACTTGTGTCTGTGTTTGGTTTTCCAGTCAGCAGCTGAGGTGTGGGCAGCGTTCTGCACATGCAGGGTTAGCCAAAACCAAAAAAAATCCTTGCTAATTATCGAGAAACTTCAGTTGCTGTGTTTTGAAAAGGCCAGAGTGGATGTTTTTCCTCTTGGCCTCCTCATGTTTTCATAGTGACTTGGAAACTCAGCACTTGGATCGTGTGCAGGGAGGGATCCGAGCTCCGCTGCTGCCAAGGCTGGAGAGTTTCCTACTCTGCCTTCCTGATCCCTTTGTCCTGGGCAGTTCGAAATGACTCAGGCTCTGCTGCTTCCAACGCTTCCCTTGGGAGACAGGGAGACATGTCCTGGGAAAAGGATGGGATTTCCAGCTGGGCAGGGGAGGGATTGTCCTGCTCTGGCTGCCCTGGAGCGGCCTCACCTCCAGTTCTGGGGTAATTCTGAGCAGCACAATAAAGAAAAAGATATTAAACTATTGGAGAACGTCCAAAGAAGGGACAAAAACATGGGGAAGGGTCTGGAGGGGAGGAGGAGCAGCTGAGGGTGCTGGAATGTCCAGCTGGAGAAGAGGAGCCTGAGGGGAGACTCCTCAGGGCCTGCAGCTCCTCCTGAGGGGCAGCTCCGAGCTCTGCCCTGGGACAGGGACAGCACCCAGGAGCGGCTGGAGCGGGGCCAGGGGAGGTTTAGGGGGATATTTCGGAAAAGGTTCCTCCCCCAGAGGGTGCTGGGCACTGCCCAGGCTCCCCAGGGAATGGGCACGGCCCCGAGGCTGCCAGAGCTCCAGGAGCGTTTGGGCACCGCTGCCAGGGATGCACAGGGGGGATTGCTGGGGGGTCTGGGCAGGGCCAGGATTCCATGATCCTTGTGGATCCCTTCCCACTCAGGATATTCCATTACTCCCTGATTTGCAGGCCAAGCAAGCTGTATGGCAGCAAATTTTTCCAGCTATTCAGCTGAATTTTGTTCCCCTGGGTTTCATGCCGTGCTGCCTGTTCCAGGCAGGAGATGGTGCTGGAGCAGCCAGAGGAGCTGCCGGGCCTGGGGTCAGCATCTCCTCCGAGGGCTGCTGGAAAATGGGACAGATTTCCCCAGCACAGGTGCATTCCTTGGGTGTGAGGAGCATTCCCGGGCTGCTGAGAGCTGTGACCGAGTGTTGGAAACTCAGCAAAAGCCTCTCTTACCCTCTCCAACATCATTCTAAAATAACAACATGGAGCAAAGCCAAGGCTTTCCCTACCACAGCCTCATTTCCTCTGCTTCCAACAGTTTCTTCTCCTTTAGGGAAGCAACTCCACACCCGGGGCGTGCATCGACCTCCTGGGTTTAATTGGCTTCTCTTTCCTCCTCATTCCAAGCACAGCATCACCCCATCCTCCCAAAAACATCCCAAACCCTCCCCTAAGCTCTGTGTTCTGCTTAAGTCATAGAACAAATTTAGTCAAAGTCTTTTTTTTTTAAATATTTCAGCCTGGGGTAGGGGGAAGGAAGGAGTTTCTCTTCCTGTATTTCTGGACTTGGCAGATTTGTGCTGGAAGAAAAACAAAAAGAAAGAGAAAGTGCCTGAAGTGAAAGGAGGAGGGGGAAATCTTGCTTAGAGCTGGTTCTGAACCAGGTTTTAGAGAAAGTTTCCTGCAAATGGGCTGGAAAGTGGTGGGATCAGGTGGAGATGACCTCAGTCAATGGCTTTGCCACTCAGGGTTTTCAACAAGCTGCAGATGATTTAATTTTATAGGTAATATATGAGAGTTTGGGAGCATAAATTGAATTTAGATGGTTCTGTGACATGGTGTGGAAAGCACTCACACTGAAATGAGTCTCTCAGGCCTGGTTTTGTCCTCTGGAAGAGCTGGGGATGTTCAGCATGGAAAAGGAAAGGATCAGGGAGACCTCAGAGCCCCTTCCAGTGCCTAAAGGGGCTCCAGGAGAGTTAAATCCTGGAACTGATGGGGTTTTCTGGAATCCTCCTCAATCACTGGCTGAACAAACAAACAGGGTCTGTTTATCTCCTTTTTTTTTTTTTTTTTTTGCAAGAACATGGAGTTGGCCAAGGAGGGCACAGAGCATGAGGAACCACTTCGGCCTTGTGGGAAAAAAACCTCATCCTGATGGCTGGGGAGAGTCTCAGGGCAGGAAAACCAGGATTTTAACTCTGGACATCTCCAGTCTGAGAGGGAAGTTCTGTGCCAGGAGCTTGTGGAAATTAGGTAGAAACACAAAAATTCAAGCTCCAGAGTTTTGTTCAGGATGGTTCAAGGGGAGGGAGAGGAACCTGCTAAAAAAAACCCCAAAATAATCCTAAAAACCCCAATTTTTCTGGGTGTTTTATGAAGTGGAGGCTGTGGAATGACACAGTTCTTGTACCAGAGTGAGCTTTCTGTGTCGCCTGGGGAAGGATTTGCAGCCCACAGTGCTGAGGTGGTGCAGTAGCTCCATTCCTGAGGACACAGCTGCACCTCATTTTTATGGACATGTCAAATAAAACATGAATTCAGAAAATACCAAAATGCCCATTTTGGACAAGCAGTGTGAAGAGAAACTGCATTTCAGAACCGAGACATGGGATAAACAACCCCCTTATCTCAATGTCCGGTGGGTATTTATTATAAAAGTGAGGATTTATTTTATTTTCTTCCTTTTTGGTTTTTTTTTTGGTTTTTTTTTGGTTTTTTTTTTCAGCTGTGCAGACAAATTAAATTACTCAGAGAAGGGGGAAAAATCAGTTTGATCTGACTTCAATTTCTCTGAAGTCTGGAACTCAAAATGAGCTGCTTGGAGAGAGAGAAGCAGCAGTTTCCTGAGTCATAAATTGAGTCACACAGACCCCTAATGGTGTTTCCAGGACTGCAGACAAGCTCTTGAGTCAAAAACTGAAACATTTCAAAATCAACCCGAGTTTTTGGCCGATTTCCAGGGGATTTGTAATGTCCTGTAAGAGTCACTTCAAAGGCACAGCTCCTGCCCCTGGCTCTGTCCATGGAGATCTGGGGATGTGCAGGAGTGGGAATGACAGGATAATAACAGTGGGGTTGCATGCAGGGAATTCCAAAAGCAGAGTGTTTTATCCTAAAGCTGGAAAAATGTTATTCCCTGAGAGGCTGATGGAATCGAGCTGCCACTGCGAGGCTTCACCCATTTGTTTGTGCACATGGTGATTTAAATTAAACATCCCTGATGGTTATCCCAGCTCGCTCTCCTGAGGATTTCCAACAGCAGGCAGAGGGGGGTTATTCCCAAATAAATGGAGAGCCCACACTGGATGAGGAGGAAAATCCCTGTCCCATCCCTGGAAGGGTCCAAGGGCAGCTTGGACGGGGCTTGGAGAAACCTGGGATAGTGGAAGGTGTGGGATGGGATGGGATGGGATGGGATGNAAGGCCAGGCTGGACAGGCTTGGAGCAGCCTGGGATAGTGGATGGTGTTGGTGTTGGAATGGGATGAGTTTTAAGGTCCCTTCCAACACAAATTATTCCATATGGGAAGTTGAGAAGCTGTTGAGTGGCTTGAGGAACCTGAATCCAATCCTGCCAAAGTTTTAGGAATGATCACAGAATCATGGAATATCCTGAGTGGGAAGGGACCCCACAAAGATCAAGTCCAAGCCCTGGCCCTGCACAGACCCCCCAACAATCCCAGCCTGTACATCCCTGGCAGCACTGCCCTGGAGCTCCGGCAGCCTTGGGAATGTGAGCATTCCCTGGGGAGCCTGGGCAGTGCTCCCTGTGGGAGAAGGCACAAACTGCTGGATCAGGGAGATGAGGAATGAGTTGGCTCCTTCCTATCCCAGCTGTGGATTTGTTTCCTGGCAGTGCCAGCAGGGCCTGGGCTCCCTGCCTGTCCTGCAGTGTCCCCTCTTCCCTCTGCAGCAGCTCCTTGTGAATTCTGGGGAATGGGGAGTGGGAAAATTGTTTGCTTTCCTTCTTTTTCATGGATCTCAGTCTCCACAGCTCTCCCTGAGTCACCTTTCACAAGCAATAAACTCACCCAGCCCCAGAAATGCTGCTTTACAGGAAAGCTTTGGTGCCATCGTTGGTGGCTCCCTGCACCCTGTGCCAACACCACAAACATCCAGAGGAACACGGCAGCTTCCGAGGCAGCCGATGGAAAATATTTGAGATAAGAATGAAAAAAACCTCCAGAATGAACCCAGAGGCTCCATCTTTAGTTAAAACCAAACCAAACCAAACCAAACCAAAACCCCACACCCAAACAAAAAGTAACTTTCCTAAACCTTTGGTGTATTTGTATTTTTTGGAGCAGATTTGGCTGGAATGTGCTGGTCATCCGAATGAAATTCCAAGGGGAGTGGGCAATGCAGAAGTACCCCACACCTGACTGTGCTTTCAGGAATGTCCCATCTCCCTGTGGAGATGATGACAAGAACTAAGATTATGGAGGATGCTCCAAACCATTGTGCTTTGTGCTGCCTCGTGCTCTGGGAAGGGAATCTTTAAACCTGGGAGCTGTTTTCCAAGCCAGGATGGTTCCAGAGCTCCACACCAAGGTGGAAGTTCCTGGGTGATTTTTCTGACCTCTCTCCTTCCCTTTCCCCACCACCCTCCTCCCTTTCAGCCCAGCAGGGCTGCTCTGATTATCCCCACATCTCTCCAGGAGATGTCGGAGTATCGAGTGTCCGGTGCGGCTTTCCTTGGTTTTGTGCCTGGAAACAGAAATCCCAACCACCCTGGAAGGGTTTCATTTTCCTTCCCTGAACACTGATTTTTGGCAGGGCAGAACTCATTTAGAGAAGAATGGACCCTACACAGGGATGTGGAGCTGTCATAAAATCCATTTGAGTTTCCAGTTGGAATTATCCCTGCTGAAAAGATCTCGTTTCCATGGGGGCTGACAGCTCAAAATCCTGGAGAAGGAAAAGGCCCCCACTGTGAGGTTTGGGGGTGGAAAATGATTGGAGATAAAGTACAACCTCTGTTTGCTCTGTTTTCACCAAACTCCTCCCAACTATGCTGAAAATCATATTTAATGTATGGAAAACCATCTTGGAGTTGACCATGGGGGTTTGGGATATCTCCTGGCCTTGCCCAGGGTGTTGTTCCTTTTCAACCCTGGGAGTCTCTTCACTCCAGATAAGAAAGTTTTGGGGAAAAACAAGAAAGGAATGAGTTCCCAGGATACCCCATGGCTGAGCCAGTGACCTGGGTCACCCCTGCAGCCTCAGTCCATGAGGAGTCGGGATTTCAGGAGCAGGATCAAGGATTCAGGAGGCAAAAGTACAGGAGGTGCAAGGAGCCAGAGCAGGGCTGACCACTCGTGGTGTGCGCCGTCACCTCCTGCCCTCTGGTGACAATGGCTGTCCCCAGGGCTTGGAGGGACACTCCAAGCCACCAGGCATGGGCGGGATCCTCCACAGGATGCCCCATCCCGCAGATCCTGCCAAAAACTGGGAATCTCCTGAGCTGGCCACAGTGCTGGACTGTGCTGGCTGTGGCCATGTCCAGCCATAGGAGCTGGGAGAACGTCCCAGTCCAGGAAGTCCCAAATCATGGACTGGCACCAGGATGCAAGGGATGAGCTGGACTTTGCTCAGAGAGGTTTTGGAATTGCCCAGAGAGGTTGTGGACTCCTCATCCCTGGCAGTGCCCAAGGCCAGGTTGGACACTGGGGCCTGGAGCAGCCTGGGACGGTGGGATGGGATGAACTTTAAGGTCTCTTCCAACCCAAACCATTCCATGATTCCAGCTTGCTGGCTGTTAGGAATACATCCCAAGGACCTTTCTCTTTGAATTCCAGCTGTATTTACGAGTCTGTCCCTAAATCCTTGTTAAAGCAAGTGGGAATTTCAAGACAAACTTGTGAGTTCCTCTGTTTTGGGCAGGACATCTCCCCTGGCTTGGCATTTTTGAAAGACTGCTCATGTTTCCAGGAGGAAGATGGGATTTTTCCTTTGCAGTTACTTCTCCAAGGCCCTCAGATTATTCAGGGCAGGAACATTGTCCTAAAACTGGGGAGCACTCCCTGAACACCTTAGGACATTCTTCCCACACTGATTTAAAATAATAAAAAATAAAAAGTGTTATTTCCTCTTCTTCTTCTTCTTCTTCTTCTTCTTCTTCTTCTTCTTCTTCTCCTTCTCCTTCTCCTTCTTCTCCTTCTCCTTCTCCTTCTCCTTCTCCTTCTCCTTCTCCTTCTCCTTCTCCTTCTCCTTCTCCTTCTCCTTCTCCTTCTCCTTCTCCTTCTCCTTCTCCTTCTCCTTCTCCTTCTCCTTCTCCTTCTCCTTCTCCTTCTCCTTCTCCTTCTCCTTCTCCTTCTCCTTCTCCTTCTCCTTCTCCTTCTCCTTCTCCTTCTCCTTCTCCTTCTCCTTCTCCTTCTCCTTCTCCTTCTCCTTCTCCTTCTCCTTCTCCTTCTGTGTGTTAACAGCAAACCAGGCCCTGTGTTATCCCCATGTCTCCCTATATCCCACAAGTAGGATATTCCCAGAGTTCAGCATCCACCACTTCCCCTCCCAAGCTGGCGAAGGCAGATCCACATCCCTGGAATTCCCCAGGACCATCTCCATGTCTATTCCTACCCGGGCTGATGTCATGCAGCAGAACTCTTTCACAGGGTGGTGGGGTTTTTTTTCCTTGTCTTTTCCAAGGAAAATCAATGGATGAATCAGGTCTTCCAGGCAGCTCCTTCCCTTCTTGTTCACTCAGTGTCAAAGTGTCAATCACAGCCCAGCTCTGAGCACTTGGAAATTGCTTTGGCACGGTCCTGTCTGGATCCAGAGATTTTCCCCTTTGTGGGAGTCTCCCGTTCCCCTTTCTCCTCTCTGACTCACTCCCATGTGCCCCGGTGATTTCACTTCCAGCTGTCTCCCTGCTGCAAGAGGGCTAAAACGGGATGGATGGATATAATTCCCCAAATTGGATATTTATCTCACTGCATTGTGTGCAAAACCTGGGACCCGCCTCGGCCATTTCACCCTTTTCAATATAAAACTCGAGTGCTGTAGCTGCTTTTGCAGGCAGGAAAAATCCTTGGGATACACAAATTCCCAAAGAATTGTGTGAATCTGTGCAGTTCCTCTAATGGAAAGTTCATATCCAAAGCCTTGAGGAATTCCTTTGGAAGTTTTAGGGGAATTTATTCCTGGTGGGGAGCTTTTATTATCGTTTTATTGGTGCTGTAATCACTGCAATGAAGCCTTAGAAAACAAGCAGAAAACAAATATTTTTACTCATGACATTAATGTTGTTGCATCAGTTTGTGCAGCTCCTGGGAAAAAAAATTCCATGTAGGATAAACAATAAATATCTCGAATCTATGCCAGCCCTGCTTATCTGCAAGTTGTGCTTTGGGTCCTCCTGCCAGGAGACTAAATTCCCAAAAATGCCCAGGAAAAGGAGACTTGTGAAGGAAGAGATTTTTGGAATGAGGCTCATTTTATGGAAGAATCAAGTTCCATCAGTTTATTCCCTGTTAATATGGGGAGAGAGGAGCAGAGAGGCGCCTCCTTATAGGGTTTGTTCCCGTCCCAAGATAAATTTCCAGGATAAGGAGCTTGAATCACCCTCTGGCAGTGCCTTCCCAACCTCCCCTGACTAAAAAGGGAGCAGAGTTGAGACTGGCTTAGACAAGACGAGGCTAAAATTAGTTCAGACTTATCCCATGCTGAGCTTTGCATTCAGACACCCCGTGCAGCAGCGGGATGGGGGAATCTGAGACCGGGACGCGGCTTTTCCATGCTCAGTCGTCCTTGGGATACCACATTCCCACCTCATGGGGGTCACGGGAGTCTCTCCTGAATTTTAATCCAGCCTAAGGTGCTCGTGGATAAGTTAAGTGTAATTGTGCTTTCAGCTGGGAAAATAAAATGCAGGAAAACAGGATTGGAGCGGGGTGATCCTAAGGGGAAAAAAAAGGGAATTTTGGCAAGGGCATAAAGCTCTGGAAGACGCGCGCACCTTCTTTGTCTCCATTCTTATCTACCTGTCCCGCCCTGCAGGGGAAATTCCTGCAATTCCAGAGGCTGACAGTTCCTCCGCAGTTCTAGGAAAGCACTTAATTATCTCAATCGCCTCCTAATTGCCTCGCTTGCACTACTCCAGGTCGGGGAGCTAATCCCGAGTTTAGTCGGGCAGCAAAGACTTGCCAGTTTCGGGAAGAGTTTTTCCAGGAATCCTGTCTCTGTCCACTCTTGGCTTTCCAGCCTTTGTCCCCTCATCAGATCCTTTGGAATTGCGGAGGCGCAGCTTTGGTTCCAATTCCGGCAGTTTGGATTACAAATTCCAAAGGGACATTGGAAAAACGCTCAGTGCCAGCAGTCCTAGAGAGCAGCTTGTTTGGATCTGGTTTTCCCCTGTTTTTCCTGGATGAGCTGTCAGCACCGGGAGCATCCCGGCTGGATGAGGCAGGAGCTGTCAGCACGTTGTCATCAAGTTTTCCAAAATATTTATCTGAAATGAGCACAGTTTTTGGGGCATCCAGACTGTCACAAAACTGGGATTGTCCGTGAGCTTCCAGGAGTTTTCCGGGTTGGGAGAGAAGGGTTTTTCCCAAAGGATTTGTCACCTCTGCCAGAGCTCTCCATCCGAATTGTGCCAACAATAAAATCAGCTTGGAAAGGGAATTTTCACAGGGCATGGAGTGATAGGATAAAGAGGAGTGGCTTTAGGATGAAGGATTCGATGGGATCTTGGGAAGAAATTCCTCTCTTTGAGGGTGGGGCGGGGCTGGAATGGATTTCCCAGGGACGATGTGGCTGCCCCATCCCTGGAAATGTCCAAGGCCAGCTTGGACTGGGCCATTCCCCTTTTTCCTATCACTCCATGAGCTTGTGGAAATCCCCGGGAGATATTATTTCTCTCTATCATTAACTCTGGTAATTAACTTCCCCACTCTGGAAAATCCATATTTTCCCCTTATTTTTAAATTATTATCTTCATACTTGGCTGGTGGCTGTTCTTGGACCTTTGGCATTGTGACATTAAGAGGCACAGTGCAAATCCAAATTCATTTTCATATTCATGTAAACTCAAATTTATTTTCATGTTCATTAAAATCCAAATTTATTTTCAAGTTCATGTAAACCCAAATTTATTTTCACAGCTATTTGAGGGGTCATTTGCCACAAAGTTTAGTCTGAGAACACTGAATTTTCTCCTCTAATGAGCAATAATGACCTGGAAACTGCTTTATTTTGTGTTCATTTCCTTATCCATTAGCTTTAGCCCCTTTCCAAGCCAGGTCCTGTGTGCAGGGGAGAAATCAGAATTAAGGGATGAATTTACAGCAGATTTGGAAAATGATGCAAAGATCACTGCCCTGCTGTCCACTGAATAAACAAAAATTCAAACCCCAAATCATTTGTGCACTGTAAGTTCATGGTTGGAGTTCTTACAGAAAATCTGAGAGATGTTTCAAGCAGGAAAACTGAGGGATAATTAGAAGGTTTATCGAAGATTCTTTGGTGCTTTCCAGTTGATGTTCTGGTGCTGTGCCCTCCCAAACCTCCCCAAGTGCTCGTTAACAGGGTGATTACAGTGGATTTATTACCAACCAGGCAGTCTGGCCCCCCAGTTCTGTCGGTCCATAGGAAACAGAAGATTTTTTTTGTGGCTTCCATTGAAGGAAAGGCAGAAATCGGAGTCATCTGGAGCTCCTTGATCTCCGTGAGCAGCACAGGGCAGACTTTGCAAAGCTGATGGGTTTCATCCCCCAAACCGTCTGTGCTCAGAAATGATTTTAGGCTCCAGCTGATTTCAATTTTCCTTCTGTTTATTTCTGTATTTATTTGCTTTTTATAACAACAAAAAGATCCTTCACTGCTTGATGAGAGCAGATAAAGTTTCCTTAATGAAAACGAGCAAAAGGCTTTGGGATGCACCTTTTTTGTTTAGGAAATTCATGTCATTTATTTAGATTTTACCCAGCTACATCAGCACAAGATTTTGGCTGAAGTTTCAGGTCAAGATTAAGGGGTTTTTCTGTGTCTTTGCAACCTAAATAATTCTCCTTTAGCTGTTACCTCTGTCCTTCCATGATATCCAAGCTGCTGGCGAGAGGGGGAATGCTCAGACTGGCTGCTTCCGGAATTAAACCTGGCAGGAAAGGCTGGCAGGGAAGGATTCCTGTCCCTGACAGCTGCTGCACATCCTGATTTATTTTCCTGCCTCTCTGGCCACTTTTTCCAGGGGTTTGTTGGGACAGTGGCTTGGAGGGGTTGAGTTTCTTGGTGTCCCACTTGGCCGTCCCTGCTTGGGGTTTTAGTGCTGCTTTGGAGCCTGGGAGAAGATTCCAGGAGGTTTTGGTGCTGGATAAGTGGGGATGAGATGCTGGCAACTCCCTGTGGAGCAGAACCCTTGTCCTCGGGGTGCTTCACCCTCCGAGGGTGGCTCTGAGCTGAGCTGCCTCTCCAAGATGTGACACTTTTCCTGCTTCTCATGCCATGGGAATGACGGCAGAGGGGCTTTGAGGAGGTTTTTCCTGGGAATAGGTGCTGGTGGAGGCGCCAGGGATTTGTGTGCTGTGATCCTGTTTGGTTGCAGAGCACCAGGGATTTGTGTGCTGTGATCCTGTTTGGTTGCAGAGCACCAGGGATTTGTGTGCTGTGATCCTGTTTGGTTGCAGAGCCGTTTCCCCGAGCGGAGCGAGAATCAAACACCCAGCGGTTCCTTTGGTGGTGGCTCCGATGAGGTGGAAGCTCCCAGGGGTTTTTCTTTCCTATCCCTCCCTCCTCTGCTGCCTCTGTGCTCCTCCTATTTCCTGGGATTCACTGCCATCTTCACATTTATCCCCAACAAAAGCTTATTCCCAAATGCTTTGGGGAAAAAAGCTCTTTGGGTGTAGACTCCCCATCCCTGGAAGTGCTCAAGGTCAGGCTGGATGGGCTTGGAGCAACCTGGGATGCTGGAACAGGTCCTTGGCAGTGGCAGGAGGTGGAATTAGGTGGGGTTTACGTCAATTTCTTCCCAAACCATTCCATGATTCCCTGATTTTTGACTGCTGGTTGCAGTGCCCTGTTCAGCCCCACGTTGGCTTTTCCCTTCTCCTACTTGGCTGAGATCAGCTCTGTCCAGGGCAGCCAGAAGTCCCCATGAGCTGGGATTTAATGTCATTCCAAAGGGCTCCGGATGCACCTCAAATCCTTCCAGGCTGGAGCAGCTCCATGCCCAGGCTGCCCTGAGCAGGGGGAGAGAATCAGGATCTGTGTCCTGACATTCTCCTCAGTTATTCCAAAAAGAAAGTGAGCTGGGAAACAATTGACGAGAATTTCTCCAGCAGCAGCAGCAGCATCTTTTTTGTTTTCCCTGACTGGAGTTATTTTCTGGCAATTCTTTCCGGCCGGAAAAGCTGGAGACTGGAGAGTTGGATTTGCATTTTTGTTCGAGTGCCTGCACATGTCCTGCACACTGTGTTCCTTGTCAGCCTCTCAGTTCTTGTCCAAAAAGCTTCGCCTGCCCCATCCAAGCACTAAAGCAGGAACCTCACAGGCTGACCTGGCTTGGGAGAACAAAAAATGAATGCTTGTGCTGCTGTACAGACTTAACTATTAAAACTTAATGATAATAATTTTAAAATTTCATTATTATTAAATTGTATTACACAGACAAGCCCTAAACCTTTTATACAGTGTTTGGGTTTCCCCCCTTCTCTGTTGTTTGGGTTTTCCCTCTTATCTGTTGTTTGGGTTTCCCCTCTTTTCTATTGTTTGGGTTTCCCCTCTTTTCTGTTTCTTTCTCCGAATATTTTTGCCACTCAGAGGAAAATGCAGTCCTGGTTGTGCCCCAGTGATCCCTGAAGGACTTTGTCCCCCTGGTACATCTGAAAGTGGCTCTGTCACCCAGCAGGGAATCATAAAATGCAATCCCAGACTGGTTTGGGTTGGAAGGGGCCTTAAAAAGCATCCAGTGGCACCCCCTGCTATGGGCAGGGACACCTCTCACTGCCCCTGGGTGCTCTGCACTGAATTTGTGTTAAGAAACGACCCAGAAAAACCTTCAGGAAGGGCTGGAGAGACTCTGCCCCAGCCTCTGATACTGATTTCAGACAAGTAAAACCATAAAAAGCTGGAAAACAAAAATATAAAGTGTGGAGGGAAGATTCCAAAACATAATGGAGGCTTACAAGAAGTCTGGAGAGGGATTTTGGACAAGGGAATGGAGTGATAGAAAAAGGGGGAATAATTTTAAGCTAGAGGACAGCGGGGAGAGATGGGATATTGGGAAGGAATTGTTCCCTGGGAGGGTGGGGAGGCCCTGGCACAGGGTGCCCAGAGAAGCTGTGGCTGCCCCTGGATCCCTGGCAGTGCCCAAGGCCAGGTTGGACACTGGGGCTTGGAGCAGCCTGGGACAGTGGGAGGTGTCCCTGCCATGGCAGGGGCTTGGAATTAGATGATCTTTAAGGATCTTCCCAACCCAAACCATTCCATGATTGTATGATAAAATCAAGAGCAAAATTCTAACAAAAAATCACCAGTTTGTATCAAACAGGAGCAGTGCTTGGGTTGGTTTGGATTTATTTCGAGGGCAGCAGAAAATTTCAGCTTCTTCTCACCCAGCACATTCTGACCCTGACAAGGTCCCCAAATGTGGTTTAGAGTCACATCTTTCTAAGAAAAGGAGTGGGAATTCCCTGCTCTGGTGTGGGAGTTTCCAGAGGCAATCCCCCAGCCCTGCTGGGCCCTCAGCCGGAGGCAGAGCACCCGCCAGGCTGCGAGTCAGGGCCTGGGATTTTTTTGGAAGTTGTCAGCTCCCAACCTGAGCTGCCACATCCCGAAATAAACGTTTGTATTGACCCCCATCCAGAGCACATTCCTGCAACGTCAAATCAGCGCCCTCGGCCTGACAAAGCTCAGTATTTCCAGCTCCAGACTGGAACATGGAGAAGGATTGGGCTTTGGAAAGGGGTTGGAGCACGGGGGATTTGTCTGAGCAGCCTCACGTCCTGCTGCAGAGCGGCTGGATGTGCTCATTTCCCGGGAAAATCACCTCAAAGCCCATCAGCTAAACCACAACTTGTAGCTTTTCCCCCTTTCTTCTCTTTACAGCTCCCGCATTCCCAAAATTTCAGAGCAGTTTTAGCTGAGGCTTGGTTTCAGTGTTGCTGGTTTGGTTTCTGGGGGATTCTTTCCCCCTCTTTCCTTTGGGATATCACAGCAGGAGCTGCTGTCCAACACGCCAGCATTCCCTGCCCTCTGAAAGTGCAGGGACACGTGGCTCTGGAGCAGACTAAACGGGATTTAATTCCAACTTTAGGCGGTGGCTCCCTGAACAAAGACCTGACTGTGCCTGACCCGGCCCCGCCTCAGCAGGGAGCCAGCCCGGACTAAACAAACGCTGCCAGGCTGGCAGGGATGGAATTCCAAGCCTCAGGAAGGCCAGGAGGAGCAGGGAGGGTCACTTTGCTGCAGTGGAGCATCCAGGGGAGTTTTGTGGGAGTTCTGCCTTTAAACTTGGCTTAGCTGCTGTTGGTTAATCCTGCAGGATTAATTCCATCCCTCCGAAATCCACTTGTGCAGTTGGATTGCGCTTCCCATGGCTGGCGTGTCCCTGACACTGTCCCTGTACCTGGAGGGCATCTCCGTATTTCTCTGGCCTCACCCACCAGGAAAATGGCATTTTTCCCTATCCAAAAGCACTGATCCCATTTTTTCCCTGGGGAAAAACAGGATAAAAAGTCACGGGACGCAAATCTGGGGATTTCACACAGTCTGGAACGCTCCTTGTGTGTGTGACAGGGACAGTGCTGGTGGCAGGAGGAGAAATCCACAGTGCCCAGCAAAGTATTTGGGTCATTCCTGGATTTCCCATTTCCCAGATGAGGGCTGTGATAAGCTGACACTGCTTTTCCAACCTCTCCCTCTGGATGGATCCCTGTAGGAATCTTTCCATGGGCTGGAACATACAGAGTTTGCTTGTACTCAGGTAGCAGAGCAAATAAACTCTGGTGCTACAAAGCTACGCCTGGAAATTTTTCCTCTCTTTAGGCTTTTTCCTCCTCTTTCCGCATTTTTTCCCTCCTCCTTTCTATGAATGCTGCCCAAAAGTTTCTCCACAGCTTCTTTCTATCCAAAATCTGGGATTCAGTGGTCGCTGGCAGCATCATTTGGCTGGTAGAACATTGGTAGAAAAGATTCATCAGTGGTGTCAAAGCACCCATTCCTTCCCTGCTAATCCAGGATTAGTCTGTGAATAATCTCAGCCTTGTGCTGGGAATATCCAAAATTTAGGACTCTGCCACTGCACAACATCCAAACGGAATCCTGGATCCTCCCTGTCCTGGCTGCATCCCATGTGAGCCTCGTTAGGAGCAGCCAGGCAGTCACGAGAGGGAATCAAATTAAATCAGTGGCAGTTGATGGTGTCAGCACTTGCTGCTGGAGCACAGCGTTGTCTGTGCTCCATTAGAGTGGAATTCAGCTCAGCCAAGGATTCCAGCTGACCTCAGGGCATGGATCATGGAGTTATGGAGTGGTTTGGGTTGGAAGGGACATTAAAAATCATTTTGTTCCATCCCCTGCCATGGGCAGGGACAACTTCCGCTGTCCCAGGTTGATCCATGCCCCATCCAACCTGGCCTGGGACACTGCCAGGGATGGAGAATCCACGACATGTGGATCCTGGCCTGCAGAATTTGCTCCATCTCCCATCCCTTCCCCACACTGGGATAAGTGGCAGGGGGCACATTTAATTTGGGTGTTGGGATTGACAGATCCCATGATCCCAGTCCGGTGTCCTGCCATGCTCAGGAGGGATTTGCACCTGGATAAAACGTCTCAGAGGGAATCTTGGATCCTCCAGAGGTTGGTGCCAGGCCAGTGGTCACCAGCTGTGTCCCCGAGGTCCTGGTGGCTCTGGGCAGTGCAGCCACACGTCCATGAGCATTAACTGTGCCACTCTGTCCTCACCTGCCTCTCCAAACCATGTCTGGACTAAATAAATACATTGGAAAAGCTGAGTTTCCTGCCTCCTTCTCCCCCTTCCAGCACATCTGGGCCGGAAGAAATTTAATTTAAGCCCCGTGTCTCTGGCACAAACAAAAGCCAGGGAGCTCCAAACCCTCGGAAAGAGCCGAGCTCTCTTAATACCTCCATAATTCCTGCTTTTCCTGGTGCTTCCAGGTCTGGCTGCATTTGAAGGAGGGCAGCACTTCTGTTTTGAAATTATTTGGGTTTTGTATCCTCTGAGGGGAACTGGTGCCACTTTTGGTGGTTTATTCCTTCAGGGATCACGTGGATCCCTCCAGCCCAGGCCTCACTGGTGTTGGAAGTGGGTTTATCTCGATTTACGGGACTGCAGCGGTGTTCTGGTGACTCACAAAGGGCTCAGCCCTACAAAAGCACAAATTCAAGCACTGGTTTAACTTTCAGCACGTTATTTTGTCCCACAGAAGTCAAGGGGATAACTCAGCTTAAGAAAGTCAGGCTTGTTCCCAAGCAGGAGAGTCAGAGACCTCACCCTCGCAGGAGAAACCCAGAATTGTTTTATTTTCTTGCCTGCCTAAGTCACATCCCTAAAAACCCACTCCAAAGGGGGTTTTTGCTGTTGAGCTCACAGTTAGGCTGGGTTTAATCACTCTGAGCTGATAAGATCCCCCTTCCTCTAACTCCACCTCCCGTGTGCCAAGCAGAGACAATGGCACTGGGCCTTGTCTGCAGAACGCGCCAAGATTTACTGAGAATTCACATCCTCAGAGAAAAATTGTGGGTAAAAGTCTGAATAAATCCATATTTATGCATTCCCACACCAGTGAATAAGGGCTGGGAAGGAATTTGGGGGTTTTATGCAGCTTTCAGCTGAGGGCAATCCCTGCATGAGGAGTATGGAGAGAGACCAAAATTTCACATATTTTTAGTACAAAATTTGAAGCCTGAGGAGAACATGTTCTCATTTCCCTCCGTGCATTCCAGGAGGTTATTCCAAGGTGCCAAGGTAGCAAAATTTAGGCTTGATGTGAAAAAATATCACCTCAGAATTGTTTGGGTTGGGAGGAACCTTAAAGCTCATCCGATTCCAATCCCTTGCCATGGGCAGGGACACTTCCACTGGAATTAGGAAGATAAATTGTTGATGTTTCCCACCAAAATTCACTTTTCTAATGACACCCACATCCTTTTAGGCTCCCTTTAATCCTGAAATTCCTGCTATATTCACTTATTCCTGTTTATTTTTGCGATTTCACCTATCAGCACATGGATAATCCTGGATTTCCAACCCCGCAGATAGAATTGACTCTTAAAACCAAATCCAGCTTCTGCATTTTCCACATCTTCGTGTTTTCTTCTCAGCACAGATTTTGCCATGTAAAACAAAGTGATTATTCCAGCCAAATCTTTGGAAAATTCTGTTCTTTGGCACAGTGTTGTGTTGTCTGATACTTTTTTTTTTTAAAGTTTTCAATTTCTGGAAGGGAAACCCTTCCTATGAGGAGACTTAAATTTCCATCAATCAGGAGAAAAACTGTTCCCTCTGGCATATTAGAGGTGAGCTTGGAAGACAACATGAACCAGAAATAAAATCCCAGATTGCTTCATTTTCTATTTCAGCCCTGCTTTTTTGGAGAGGGTTTTTTTCCAGAAAATTCCTTGGTTTTTGAATTTGCTTGGCCTTTTCAAGTTTAGGGCATTGAGTGGAGGAGCCAAAACTTTGGGATATGCAGCAAGGGAGGGAAAATCGAGCATGTATCAATAAATAAATGTACAGGTGGTGTTTTCTAGCTCGTAAAAGTTTGTGTGGCACCACTGGAAAGGCAAAACCATCTGGAAATTCTGCAGCCTCGGCTTTTCCTCGCCACTGCTTTGGTTTGGCCAGGTGAGGGTGAGTTTTCCCAGGATTTGGGATTCTTGCAGAAAATTGTTTTGCCGGCAGCTTAGGGGATAAATTTAGAAAAGTAAAATCTAAAATGTAAATTGTCTGCTGCTTTCATGGGCTGGCTGAGCACCAAGGTGAGGTTGTGGTGACACTGCTGAAGGACGGGGACATCCAGAGAGACATGGAAAGCTCGGGAAGTGGGAATCTCAGGAGGTCCAACAAGGCCAAGTGCTGCGCTTGAGTTGGGATAACCCTGGGATCAATCCAGGCAGGGATGAGCAGATGGAGAAGCCCTGGGAGAAGGATTTGGGGGATAAGAGCTGGACCTGCCCCAGCCCAGAGCCCTCCAAGCCGTGGGCAGCAGGAAAGGGATTGGGATTGTGTCCCTGTGTCCCTGTGCTCAGGTGAGACCCCACCTGCAGAGCTGCCCCAGCCCCGGGGCCCAGCACAGGGAGCACCTGGAGCTGCTGGAGAGAGCCCAGAGGAGGCACCAGGATGGGCAGAGGGATGGAGCAGCTCTGCTGGGAGGAAAGGCTGGGAGAGCTGGCATTGTCCAGCCTGGAGAGGAGAAGCTCTGGGGTGAGCTCAGTGTGGCCTTGCAGGGCCTGAAGGAGCCCCAGGAAACATGGAGAGAGACAATTTCCAAGGGCTGGAGGGACAGGACCCAGGGAATGGCTTCCCAGTGCCAGAGGGCAGGGATGGATGGGAGATTGGGAAGGGATTGTTCCCTGGGAGGGTGGGCAGGCCCTGGCACAGGGTGCCCAGAGAAGCTGTGGTTGCCCCTGGATCCCTGGCAGTGCCCAAGGCCAGGTTGGACATTGGGGCTTGGAGCAGCCTGGGACAGTGGGAGGTGTCCCTGCCATGGCAGGGGTGGCACTGAATGATTTTAAGGTCCCTCCCAACCCAAACCATTCCATGATTCCATGAAAGACCATTTCAGTGGTAAATGACCCAAGAATGGGTTGTAGCACAGGAAAACTCCAGCTCTTCTTATCTCTCCAGACACCACGGGACGTTTCATTCTGGTTCAGAAGAGCTTTGCTCCCTGCAGCTTGTGCAGTCCCTGTGAAATATCAACAGCACAGGGAGGGCAGGCTCAGGCTTCCTTTGTGCAACCGATTCCTAAACGTTTGCTTGGGAATAAAACAGCCTTGTTTAGTAGGAATGAAAATTTAATTTACTTCTCCTTTGATCCAGCTGCAGCAGCCACGTGACGGGACTAACGCACGCTGTGGGTCTGCCTCTGTCTGCTCCCACTCTGGGTCTGCTTTCTCTGCTCCCACTCCATGGATCTGCCTTTGTTCCCACTCTGGATTTGTCTTTGTTCCCACTCTGGATTTTCCTTTGTCTGCTCCCATTCTGGATTTGCCTTTCTCTGCTCCCACTCTGGATTTGCCTCTGTCTATTCCCTTTTGGAACTCTGGGTCTGCCTTTGTTCCCATTCTGGATCTGCCTGTCTCTGCTCCCAATCTGCATCTGCCTTTGCTTATTCCCACTTTGAATCTTCCTTCGTCTGCACCCCCTCTGGATCTGCCTTTGTCTATTCCCGCTCTGGATCTGCCTTTGTCTATTCCCGCTCTGGATCTGCCTTTGTTCCCACTCTGGATCTGCCTTTGTCTATTCCCGCTCTGGATCTGCCTTTGTTCCCACTCTGGATCTGCCTTTGTCTATTCCCACTCTGGATCTGCCTTTGTCTGTTTCCAATCTGGATCTGCCTTTGTCCGCCCCCCTTCTCGATTTTCCTTTGTCTGCTCCCGCTGGGAGAGCAGGAATTGCTTCCAGTAGCTGCATCCCAGCGCTGGGGCGTGTCCAGAGGAGGGTTCAGGCTCTCCTTTCCCTCAGCAGGCCTGGCACAAGGCCCCGTCTGTTCTTTAATTACATTTCAACAGCTGCTTTTTATATATTTGTGTTTCCTTATTCCAACGTGGCTTAGGGAAAAAAAATGGGGGGGGGGGAAGGGAAAAAAGAGAGCAAACATTGAGCAGGATTTAACCAAGAAACACAAAATGCTGCAACACAAGGAGCTGTCATGGATGAGCCAAAATCTTCCCAAGAAAAATGATTCCCTTCCCGGCCCCACGTCGGTGTTGATGCCGTTATGGATGAGGTGGAAGGAAAATGGGACTGGATTAAGAGCAAAGGTTCTCATTCAGATTGACTTGCAGAGGATCCAACTTCATTCGTTATCAGTCACTCATCCTGACAGAGAGATAACAGCCCTGTGGGATGGGATCGTGGAATGACTGGAGCTTTCCGGGTCATTCCGGGGAATGTTGTGGGCACAGCAGCTCCCAGACCTTGTAGAGTTGTTCTTGGTTTGAGGGGGTTGATTTGTTGTACCCCCACCCACACATTCCCCCAGAACCTGCTCCCAGGTGGGAAGGGGAGCTGGGAATATCAGCTCCAGGTATTTCCCCTCTAGAAGGCTCCTTCCAAGGGATCCTTGGGAGAACAAACTTCTCCCCACTCGTTCAGCTCAGGGGAAGTTTTCCCAGCAGTGACCCGATGATATCTTTGTTCCACCAAGGCTAAAACCTAAAAAATCCATGGAAAAGGCAGAATTTGTGATTCCTGAAAGGAAAACTGAGGTTTTCCCTCCCTGGCCAAGCTCAGCCTCTAAGCTGGAGAGCAGGAACGTTCTTTAGAGCTTTGCTGCTGCATGAGAGGTTGGTTTGTCCTCTACATCATGTCTGGTTTGTCCCTTCCTTGTAAAAATAATTCTGTGCGGGTGATACCAAAGAATCTCTCGTCTTGTGCAGTGGTTAGGAGAATCTGGACTTGGAATGGGATTTTTTGGGCAGGGAATTGCTTATAAATCATTATAGACAGCAACAGAGCTTTCCCTCCATGGCTTCATGCAACATGTTCGTTGTGACCATGTCTAAACTTCTTTGGATTAATTTCCAAGTTGGGCTCTGCAGCCTCCTGTGGCAAAAATTCTGTGATTTAATTACAAACTGTGTGAAAAAGTAATTCCAAAAAAGTTGCCTGACAATCTTTTGCTGTGGAGTGAATAATATTCACCCTCACGTTCTTCTCCGTATTTATGATTTTATAGACCTCTCTCTTTCATATTTTTTCTACGCATGCTGAGGCTTTTCTGCTCCCCAAGAGGAGGAGAAAATGGAATGCAAAAACATCTGGATCCCAAGTGGCTACCTGGCATCTGGATAAAGCAGGGGGGTTGTCCCGAAATATTTGTGCAAAGGGAAATGGTAAAGGCAAGAAGGGTCTGTTTGTCTTTGTTGCTGAATGATGACAGACAAAAGCAAAAAACTATTTAAGCTGCAGTGAAAAGAGGTAGGAAAACAGGAGGGTAAAGTCCTGAGCTCCTTTCCCAAAAAGGCTCCCTGTGGAACAAGTTTAGGACCAAGGCAGCCAAGTCTGGGCTGGATGTTTCCTCCTGAGGAATGTGGTGGATAATAATAAAGTCCATTAGAAGTGGCTTCAGCCCAGAGGGGATGATAAATGAAGGATTGCAGTTGTCTCCTGAAAACAAGGCTGGAACAGCACTCAGGAACACAGGTGGTAAAGAAATGCATCAAAACTAAAACACTTCAGGAACAAATGTGCCGAAATGTCACAATCAGCTGGGAAAATGAGTGCAGGTATGAAAACCCAGAGCATTGCTTGCAGGAGGTGAGTGAGGAGCCTCTTCTTCGGAAAGGCTGAGTTTAAACTCTCCCAGAAAAGTTTGTCTCTGGTTTTGTTTAAAGGGATGTGCTCAGGCCCCGTTAACTCCCAGATCTTTGCTGTTCTTTGCTTTTATTTGCACAAGTGAAAGCAGCACAATTTATTTTATGACCTGCCAGACTTCGTGGCCCAGGAATGAGTCCTCCACCCCTGTGCAGAGTGGAGGGGTTCCAGTGCTCCCAAAGACGAGGGGAAGGAAAACCCTTTCGAGGCATCTCGTGTCTCATTCAATCCCAAATCCCACCTCGGCCTTAAAACCCCCCAGGCTGGAACGCTGCAACCCAGGGAGAGAGGTGAGGGTGCAGCCTGGGGCTCAGGAGGTGGCTCAGAAGCTGCTGTGGCTCTTCTTGGAGCTGTTTGAGATGAATTTCTATCAGAGGCTGAAAAAATCCCCAAACATCCCGAGCAGCTTTGGAGCTGAACATCCCAAACTGCTCATTCCCTTTGCTGACTTCGCCTCACACCAACCTTTGCACTTGCTTGCAAGTCTTTTTAGCTTATTTGGGGAAACTTATAATTAGATTTTCCTCTTCCTCCTGCTGCCCCCTCCCAGCCCAGCTGATGAAGTGCCATAAATCCTCAGCCAGGAGTGCAGGCAGTCCTGAACTGGGAGATTTTTTGCACGTTGCACCATATGCAGACAAAAACTTGGGGAGAGGCAGAGTTTCTTATTCCTGGCATGCAGGAGAGTCCCTGAGAGATCTCATCTGGGCTCCTGGCACGAGTACAAAGTGGCTCTTGTTGTTTGATCTGCTGTCTTAAACTTAAATGCAAAATCTGATAATTGGGTCAGGCAGGAGAAGAACCTCGCTAATAAAGCTCTTTTCATTTCCTTTCCCGAGATTTCCTCTTTTCATCTTCGCTCTCTCTCCTCCTGGCTTGGGAAGGAGCCGGGATCAGCTGTTAGCAGTGGAGTTGGGCTTGTGGAATTTCATCTTTTTCCCCCAAATCCTGCCTGTCTGTCATCCTGCTGTGCTCCCTGCCAGTGAATTCCCTTGCTCTCCCGGAATGTTTTCCTCAGAAATGTTTCAACTTTTACCTGGAATGCGTGGTAAACATTCCCCACAATCATTATCTCCTTCCAAACAGAAACCATCCAGGAATCTCCTTTTGCTCTAGGAATGCCTTTCATGCTATTTTTAGCAACACCAGAGTTTTGGACTCCCGGGAATACACAAATTACAGGAATTTCCTTGCAAACCCAATGTTTCCATAATATAAAAAGGAGAGACCTGAGCACTCCCTCACCTGAGGGAATTTTTTGGGAGCAGTTTGGTTTTTTTTCTAGGAATATTCAGGAACATTCATTCCATGCTCAGTTTGATGAGTGGAATCACACATGGGATGGCTCCATGGTCTTGCCTGAATTTCATCCCAAAACTCCAATTTTTAAAAAGCAGGTGATGCACTTTAAAAAACACCCCAAGCTATGGAAATGATCAGCTTTCCTACAAAAATCTTCTCTTGCCTTTCCTTCACATCTCCCTCTGGAAATTTGGGAATTCTCTTCAAGGCAGAAAACAGATTCGATGTTCAGTGAAGGACCAAAGTAGGTTTCTCCTCAAATATTGCCCACAAACACAGCTATAACCAGGAAATCCCAATTTTTCCTGTTTTCCAGGAGAGATTCTGGGGGTGTAGCTGTGCCTGCTCTCAAAACTTCATTTTTGGTGTATTTATGGGAGCAGTTGCCCAGCTGGAATCCTTATAAACAAAATTGGTTGGTTGACGAAGAATTCCTAAATAATTCCTTGCTCAGAGCTGAAATTCAGGTGCTAAATAAAAATCGCACAAATCAGAGGAAAACTCTGCAGAAAACCCATCCTAAATCAAAGGGATTGGAAGAGGATATTTTTAGCAGTTCCATTTTCCCCCTGCATTCCAAGTTCAGCTTTAAATATTTAAATTCAGCCTTTTGGGCTGGAGAAGGGACATTCCAGCAGCTGGGCAATTTCATAGGAGAAAACATTGGAGTGTGGAATAAAAGAGCAGAAAAATAAAGTGCAAGAGCTGCCAGACACCCTCAAAATACTGAAAAAGGAACTCAGGGAGAATATTCAGCTTTGCAGCTGTGAAGTAAGAGAGAAGAATGATAATGAAAGGGCTCAGAGTCATTTTTAGTTATT
Organism: Orthonyx spaldingii; assembly: GCA_013397795.1. Taxonomy (NCBI): domain Eukaryota; kingdom Metazoa; phylum Chordata; class Aves; order Passeriformes; family Orthonychidae; genus Orthonyx; species Orthonyx spaldingii. The sequence goes on along the minus strand of VZTJ01002594.1, from coordinate 124,820 downwards.
ATCAAAATATTTTTTATGGTTTTTTTTTGGTTAGAGAAGATTAAACAAACTCTTCCAGTGAGGTGAGAACACAAGCAAGGATTCTCAGCAGGGTTATTTTGATTTTTGGCAGAGCTCCTGGGCCTTTTAGGGGTGACTTGGACCTTCTGTAGGTTTAAATATTGGAGTTTAGGGCCAGCTTGAAGTGTCATTGTCCTGCTGTGGCAGCTGTGTGGATCCACTGGCAAACCTCTGCACATGGATGGGGTTTTCCTGTGTCCTGGGTGTTCCCTGTCTTTGTTGGAGCCTGTTTTACACCCAAAGTTGTTTCCATTCCTATTTTATTGTCATTATTTCACATCCCATCACATCCAGTGCCTGAAGGGGTTACAGGAAGGCTGAAGAGGGACTTTGCATGGAGTGACAGGACAAGGGGAATGACCTTAAGATAGAGGAGGGAAGGCTTAGATGGGATTTGAGGAAGAAATTCTTCCCTCTGAGGGTGGTGAGGGACTGGGATGGAATTCCCAGAGAAGCTGTGGCTGCCCCTGGATCCCTGTCCAAGTGTCCAAGGCCAGGCTGGACATTGGAGAACCCTGGGATAGTGGAAGGTGTCCCTGCACATGGCAGGGGTGGAATGGGATGAGCTTTGAGGTCCTTTCCAACCCAAACCAGTTTGGGATTCTGGGATTCTAAGGCACTGTGGAGTGCAGGTGATGAACTCAGGGTGTCCCTTTGGTCACTTTACAGCCTGAACATTTCCAAACACTCCACAGGGAGGAACAGATGGATTTCTGAGGGTAACAAAGCTGCTGCTGCCTCTTTGCACATTCCCACATCCATGTCTTTGCCGATGGTTTTGTCCTTTGTCACTCGGGGTCGTTGCCCTGCCATTGACCTCTCTTCGATTGGAGAGAGCTGCTCCAGCCTGAAACAGCTCCCATGCTTTGGGAAGAGGAGTGGGGTTTGCCAAAGCAAACAGATCCCTAAAACAGCACCATAAGCCAGGAAAATCCCTGGAGAGCTCTGGCCAGATCCAGAAAATCCTGGGAATCCTCAAGCACCAAATCCAACACTGGAGACCAGAGCAATGTTTTTGGAGGCTTCTTTCCCTCAGGGTGATAATCCAGGGAGGAAATGTCACCATGGCTCCTTCTGCTGCACCACAGGGAAGGGAAGGGGGAAGGGGAAGGGGAAGGGGA
>VZTJ01002594.1:99747-114747 GCA_013397795.1 Orthonyx spaldingii | reverse complement strand
ACAACTCAGATGTGGTTGCTCCTATTTTGGTCCTTCCAAATCCTCCAGGATCAGAAACGCTCAACAAAATTCCTTGGGATGAAAAGAACCCGGTGTATAAAAAATATTAATTTGGGGGTATTCTGCTAAAATAGGGGTCAAAGGATCTTTCCATTTGCAGAAACCCCACTTATTTGGGGCTAAGTGTTTTTCCTTGGATTGAATGTTTGAAGGACATCAAGCAAGCCCAAATTTGCATAAAATTTGCATATGGGAAGGAGCAAAATGGAGCAAAATATGCAGGAATTTCCAGCAGGGCTGTGGAGCCAAGATTATTATGAGATGAGTTCCAGCACTGCCAGCTTTTTTTAATTTATTCATTAATTTAGGAAAGGAGATGGACGAGCCCAGATTCATTCCAGGCTGAGGAAATTAGAGCTCAGACTAGGAAGGAATCACTTTTTTTTTTCTTTTCCCTCCATTCAACAAAAATCTGCTGGATCCCGAGTGGAACAGGAGTGCAGAGCAGATTATTGGAATATCCTGAGCTGGAAGGGATCCACAGGGATCATCCAGTCCAGCTCCTGACCCTGCACAGACACCCCAAAATCCCACCCCGTCCCTCAGAGCTGCCCAAATTAAGTTAATTAAGCAGGGTTTTCCATCCTGGCTGTGCCCAGTGACTCCATTGTTTCCCAGGTGATTTTCAGTGACTCCAGGAATAATCTCCTCAATAACTCCAGGAATAATCTCCACCATTTCACCAGGAACTGAAGTGACATTGGGCTCATTAAACCAGTGAGAGCCAAATTCCAAAATTTTGCCTCGTTTTAATTCAGGCTTGAGAAAGGCTGAGAATGGAGCAACTCAGGAGCTTTCCAAACACATCTCCAAGTCTGGAAACAGCTCTGAGAGAATTCCAGTTTCGCAGAAACCAACCCTGCTTCTCTTCCTACACTGGAAAAGCGTTTCCTTCCAAAAATTCCTCAGTTTCTTGTTTAGTTCCTGCTTTCCAACATTATAAAATGTGATAAAACGAGGAAAACCTCTTGGAAAATGGGCCAAGTTTGTCCTCCACGGAGTTCTCAGGGATTTTTGGGATACTTGGCTTTGTACCTGTGGCTCCCTTTGCTGTTTCAGGTGTCCAGATAAACATGGAAAGATATTAATGTGTGTGGTTACTAAAAGCTATAAACGTGTGTGAGAGCACCATGAAAGCTCCCTGACCATGTGAATAAGTCAACTTTAAATTAATCCTCCTCTTAAAGTCTATCCAAGGAAAAGGGGTTTGTTTCCAAGGGATGGGGAGTCCATGGCAAACTGTGCCAGGGCCTCAGCACCCTCTGAGTCAAGGAATTTTTTCCTAAAATCTCATCTAACCCTGCCTGTGCCAGTTTAAACCCATTCCCCTTGTCCTGTCACTCTTTGTCCATAGGAAAAATCCCTTTTATTCATTTTCATAACCCCTTAGGATGCTGGAAGGGTTTTTGGTGTTCCCTTCAAGACTTCAGCTCTGCTTTTGTGTTTCCCATTTTCCCTCAGTGTCCAGTGCAGGGGCAATATTTAAATCCAATTTCTTGGATCTTCTCCAGTTGGAAACAGGGAGAGGGGAGGTGGGAGGAGAGAGGAAAGCAGACGTGAGGAAGAATCAAAGTGAAAGTGGTGCTGTGCACACGTGGGGGGAGGCCGGGCTTGGCCTGGTGGTTTTTATTTTGAATATTGGGATGTTTTGGTGAGGTGGGGCTCGCTGGGACATCTGTTCAGCTCTGGGGAGCGTGTCCAGGGCCGTGTGTGTGGCAGGGATGATGTCTTCCTTTGGAGGAAGCTGCTCAGCATCCGTGGGGAGATCTGATTGCACCCACTCGGAAAATTCAGGGAGAGTCTGGCAGGGGGGTTCCCTTTATTCTGGGGGGTTTAACTCAGGGGAGAAAAGGCTTTGTCATGGTCAAGGGTGTCCAGGAGAGCTCTACACTGGTGGTGCTTTGTGACCCAGAAGTCCAAAAGTATGGAATTCTTTGGAATCCCAGGATCACTGAGGTTGGAAAAGATCTTCAGGGTCATCGATGCCCGATGCCCACCTTGTTCCCAGCCCAGAGCTGTGAGTGCCACATCCAGGCCTTCCCTGGACACCTCCAGGGATGGGCAGCTCCCTGGGCAGCCCATTCCAATGGTTAACCACCCTTTCCAAGAAAAAATTCCTCCTGGTGTCCAACCTGACTCTGGCCTGGCACAGCTTGAGGCCGTTCCCTCTCCTCCTGGTGACCAGAGGTCCAAAAACCCCTTTATGATGAATCCACCCATCCAGCCTCTGCACAAATATTGCTCCAGGAACCAAAGGATGCTGCTCCAGTTAAAATTCCATCTCTTCCCAGTCTCTGCTTCCCCTAAAATCCACAATCTGCAGACCTGGCAGAGGCACTGCCATTTTACACCTCCTTGTTGGAGTCGTCCTGGAAATCAGGCCACTGCTTTTCCCTTCCCCTGATGAGAAATGAGATCAAACCACCCAAGGGGGTCTATTTTGTAGTTTTTTTCTACTTTCTCCACCTTAACAGCCCCAACATCAGCTTATAAAATAAAAGGGCGGTGGGGTAACAAGTTTATTTGAGCAGAATTTATAGAAAGTTGTGCCCAGCTCTGCTGCAAACAGAGCCTGATGCTTCCAGGGGAATCAAGTGGCTCCAGAGCAGCTTTTCCAGCACTGCTGGCAATAATTAACCATTCAGACTGCACTAAAAGCTGCCTGGAGGCGGAGAGACATCTCTAGGTTGGGGATTTGCTTTTAAAAAAAAAAAAAAATCAGTCAATAACACTTTGCCCCTGTTTGGCTTTAATTCCTTCCCATTTTCTGTGGAAATTCCTTCCCGTTTTCCACGGACAACTTGGAAATTCGTGGTGCCCTCCCAGTGCTTGTCAGTTTTTCAGGCAGCAAAGCCTTTGACAGAAGTGGAGTTTCTGTTCTGGTGTGAAAATCCCCAACATCTGTTCCCCAGGAGATGGGGTCGCTACCAAGCACTACTGTCAGATTCCTCGCCAACGAGTTCCGTGGCTTCATGTGGTTTGGGTTTTGCTCTTGAAACAGTTAATTCTGCTTTATTCCTTCTCCCATAAAAGCTAAATTTAGCCAGGATCTCCTCTAATCTGAACCATTTTAGGGAAATGACAGGGTTGTTAAAAAAAAAAAANAAGAAAGTGTTGTTAAAAAAAAAAAAAAAAAAAAAAAAAAAAGAAGGGTTTGTGAAGGGAGTACAAATGTATAAAATCAGTGAGCACAGATCTCTGTTCAGCACTCAGTCTTGGATGAGCAGGGGGAAAAGTTGTTGTAAAAGGAGATCAAGTAAGATACTGCAGAGACACGTGTAGCAGTAGCCACACACGGATGGACACACACACAGCATCCCATCCCGGAATCCGGGCTCGAACACAGCGATCCCAGCCCAGCTCAGGGCATTTGGGAGGAAGTTTTGTAATATTTGGGGGGGAAAAAAGGCTGGAAGAGACCTCCAGAGGTCACTTCAGCAATTCCCTGTCTGTCTGAGCAGGCAGAGCAATCCTGAACTCCACAGCACATTCCTGATCACCTCAGGAAGGGGAGGTTTGCCATGGATTTAAATGGTCTCAGGATTTCAGGATTTCACCACAGGGACATGAAATGGAGACAAATATAAAACATTGATTCTTGCTTATCAGCCCCTCAGCTTTTAGCAAAGCAGAAGATAAAGTTCTGTCTACAGGAACCTGCTGAGAAATCAGTTCAAGCACCATTTTCCCAAACAGTTCATGGAATCATGGAATGGTTTCGGTTGGGAGGGATTTTAAGGATCACCCAGTGCCACCCCTGCCATGGCAGGGACACCTCCCACTGTCCCAGGCTGCTCCAAGCCCCAGTGTCCAACCTGGCCTTGGGCACTGCCAGGGATCCAGGGGCAGCCACAGCTTCTCTGGGCACCCTGTGCCAGGGCCTGCCCACCCTCCCAGGGAACAATTCCTTCCTAACATCCAACCCAAACCTGCCTTCTTTCAGTTTAAAACCATTGTCCCTTCTCCTGTCACTCTGCCTGTATTAAAAGTCCCTCTTTTTCTCTTTTTCTTTTTCTTTCTTTCTTTCTCTCTTTCTCTCTTTCTCTCTCTCTTTCTCTCTCTCTTTCTCTCTCTCTTTCTCTCTCTCTTTCTCTCTCTCTTTCTCTCTCTCTTTCTCTCTCTCTTTCTCTCTCTCTTTCTCTCTCTCTTTCTCTCTCTCTTTCTCTCTCTCTTTCTCTCTCTCTTTCTCTCTCTCTTTCTCTCTCTCTTTCTCTCTCTCTTTCTCTCTCTCTTTCTCTCTCTCTTTCTCTCTCTCTTTCTCTCTCTCTTTCTCTCTCTCTTTCTCTCTCTCTTTCTCTCTCTCTTTCTCTCTCTCTTTCTCTCTCTCTTTCTCTCTCTCTTTCTCTCTCTCTTTCTCTCTCCCTTCCTCTCCTCAGTTTTCTGTCTCCAGCACACAAGGGCAGCTGACGTTCAACTCTCCGTGCCCAAGGGGTGTTCCCTCCGTGCCTGTCTGTGCAAATTCCATGCAAATTTTCCAAGCTCCCTCCCTGCCAGGAGGTGGTGGAGCATCACTGAGGCAAATCTAGCAGGGGAATTGTTTGTTCTCCCTCATGGGAAGGCCCCTGGGATCAGTTGGGGGTGGAGTAGCCCAGGAATGTGTGGCCACCAGAGCAGGTGGCCAGGTACAGCCTCGCCTGTGTCACACACGGGGTGGCAGCAGGACACTGAACCCACGAGGGATTTTTGGGTTATACAAAGCCATGACCTTGCCCTGTGTTCACAAAATCCCAGAATTGTCAAGGTGGAAAAAGCGCTTCAGGATCATCCAGTCCCACCATCATCACTCCAAACCCTGTTCCCAAGGGCCACATCCAGATTCCTCCTGAACACTCCACCGCCTTCCTGGCTCCAGGGACTGAACTCAGAGATTTTTTGGAAGAAATTCCTCCCTGGGAGGGAGGGGAGGCCCTGGCACAGGGTGCCCAGAGAAGCTGTGGCTGCCCCTGGATCCCTGGCAGTGCCCAAGGCCAGGTTGGACACTGGGGCTTGGAGCAGCCTGGGACAGTGGGAGGTGTCCCTGCCATGGCAGGGGGGGGATGGGATGGTCTTTAATGTCCTTCCCAACCCAAACCATTCCATGATTCCATGAAAAAGTCGCCTAATTCTTGGTCTCCCTCCATGACTCGAGGTGGGATCTGGCTGTGCTGGAGGCTAGAGGTGATCCCAGCTCAGGGGCAGGATTCCCACTGATTCCCATGTTCCCAGCCCCAGCACAGTTGGGAACCAAACCCACTGTCCAAACATGGGGCCTTTTCCTTACTGAGGGAATTTTTGAGGGGCAACACCCGATGAGCTGCATTTCTGGGGCCTGTGCTGCCTCCGAGTCACCATTTTAATACCATTGTTGTGACATTTTGATACCATCATTGCTGTTTTGACAAGAAAGGGTCACATGCTTCATGCACTGGTAGCATATTTTCTTTTCCTATGCCACTGATTCCTCAGGAATTCAGCAGCTTTTACCAGCTGCCCTCAGCTTTGTGGCCTTCGCTTCAACTTTGCTCTCTGGGCACCCTGTGCCAGGGCCTGCCCACCCTCCCAGGGAACAATTCCTTCCCAATATCCCATCCAGCCCTGCCCTCTGGCACTGGGAAGCCATTCCCTGGGTCCTGTCCCTCCAGCCCTTGGAAATTGTCTCTCTCCATGTTTCCTGGGGCTCCTTCAGGCCCTGCAAGGCCACACTGAGCTCACCCCAGAGCTTCTCCTCTCCAGGCTGAACAATGCCAGCTCTCCCAGCCTTTCCTCCCAGCAGAGCTGCTCCATCCCTCTGCCCATCCTGGTGCCTCCTCTGGGCTCTCTCCAGCAGCTCCACGTCCTTGCTGTGTCCCATTTTCTGGACTGGAATATCTCTAGTGCAGTTTACACCATTATTGGGAATAAAAGCAGGCAAGAATGTCATGGAAATACATCTCAGCACCTTATATCTTTCCCAGAGCCACAATATTCCTCTCTCCTCTTCCTTCCAGTCCTTTCCAAGCATTTACAAATTTCCAAGCCTCCTTTTTCCTCAGAGTTGTGGGACAAGTCCTCCTGATTTTTCTGTTCAGCCCTGTCAAGCTGTAGCCTCAGCAATACCTGTCCCTTCCTGGACCTGATTTAGTCTGGGCTGTAAAACAGACCACCCAGCTGGAGAAGGAAATCCTGTTATCTCCATGCTAATTGCTAAAGGGGTTTTTTTTCCCCCTGGTTTTTTTTTCCCAGACGTGTGGTGGGATCCAAAGCAGTGAGAACTGAACAAAGGCCACCAAAACCACTCCTCCACAGGCAGCTCTAAAGCACAGAGCAGGCTGCCCTTCCCACCACGGGAAACTGGAATTCAGCCGCCCAGTTTGACACATTTTGCACCATGTCCTTCATCTTTTGCTCAGTGCTGAGGGATCTGTCGCTGCCTTGGGCTTAAAGAGCAGATTTCCTTGGAAAATTGGGATTAATCGATCCTTCCAATGTGGTTTAAATTGTTCCTGGTCACTTCTTCTTGTCACCTTTCATTTCCAGCCTCTGCCTTGCTTTTATTTGCCATCAGAACCGTTGGGTTTCTGTGGTGCAGATAAGCAATTTTTGTAAATTTTGTAAAAGCATTGTTTAACACCAGTGTTCTACACCACTGTTTTACACCCCTGTCCTGACTCCCAGCTCTGCAAATCCCTTTTGAGACAAATTCCAGTGCCATCCCCATCTGAGGCTTTCCAGGGAGTCCCAGTGCTTGGCTGGGCTGGAAAAGGGCTTCCCAGGAGGGTCTCACAGCACAGGTGGGGTCTCACCTCCCCATCTCCACCTCCCATCCTGGTTTTCCTCTCCCTGGTGCTGTCCACAGAAGGGAATGGAGCTGGGAAGGGGCTGGAAAACACATCCAGGCACGAGCAGCTGAGCTGGGAATGTTCAGTCTGGAGCAGAGGAGGCTCAGGGGGGACCTCATTGCTCCCCACAGCTCCTGACAGGAGGGGCAGGGAGGGGGGTCGGGCTCTGCTGCCGTGTCCCAAGGGAAAGGAGGAGAGGAAATGGCCTCAAATTGCACCAGGGGAGGCTCAGGTTGGAGACTGGGAAAGAAAATTTCCCTGGCAGAGTGGTGAGGCCTTCGAATGAGCTGCCCAGGGAGGGGGGGCAGTCCCTGTGTGTGGGAGTGTTCAGGAGGAGTCTGGATGTGGCCCTTGGGGACAGGGGTTGGGGTGATGCTGCTGCTGCTGGGGTGGCACTGCCTGATCCTGAAGGGCTCTTCCCGTCCTGAGGATTCTGGGATTGTGGAATTTTCTCCTTTACACCCTTTGGATGGAAGGAAAGCAGCAATCACCTCAGCAGAAGCAAAGTGGGGCCATTCCTGATCTCATTCAGGACAAATGATGTCAGTGGTTTGCACCCCCTCGTTCCAGAGACCACTTTTACAGGGTTCTGAAGTCGGTCAAGATGTTTAGGGAGCAGCTGGGTGAAAAAATTCTTCCTCCACGCACACATTTGCCTTCACAGAAACAAAACTCATGTAACAAAATTCCATAAAACAAGAAATGGTTGCCCAGAGAAGCTGTGGCTGCCCCTGGATCCCTGGCAGTGCCCAAGGCCAGGTTGGACATTGGGGCTGGGAGCAGCCTGGGACAGTGGGAGGTGTCCCTGCCCATGGCCAGGGATGGAACAAAATAATCTTTAAAGTCCCTTCAACCCAAACCATTCCAGAATTTCATTTTGTGATTCTAAGTTTTCAAATAGCCATAAATCCATGAAATGTCAGTTCAGCCAAAATCTGCATTTTTTCAGTGAGGGAAAAAAAATTATTTTGCCCAAAAGACTTTGTCCACCTCTACAAAACAGGAATTGTTTATTTTTTGCTCATCCACACTCCAATTTGTCGCCTACTTTTCCCACTCTTTCTTCCCAGTTTTACTGGTGGCAGAGCTGGGGAGAGGAGCAATCCCATTTCCTGGTGGATTTTATATCTGACATTGCCATCTAAGGGCTGCTTCCACATCTTCCCAACGGTTGTGTCAGAAAATCAATCCATGACTTCAGCAAAATCTTGACACTTTCTCCCCTCCGCAGAGGGGGCTGTTAATAATTCATGGCCTTTCTTCTCCTGCAAAACTCATTTCTTGTGGAGATAAACGCCCCACAAAGCGCTCAGTGCTGAAGCTGATGATGATTTTCTGGAGTTCAAATGAGTCCTAAAGGGGTTGAAGGTGTTTTTAATGAGGAAATCTCAGTGATTGGTGATAAATAAGTCGGAGGGTGGAGGTTGTTTCGCAGTGTGGGACTCTGCACGTAGAAGTGAAGCCAACTAATTCTGTAATTGCATAAACAGGATGGTCTGGGGGAAATTAATTTCCTGTAGCAGCTTCTCGATCTGGTGACGAGGCTGAGGGTGGGTAAGAAATGTTCTGGTATTCTTGACAAACAGCAGATAAAAATGGATGGTTTTTTGGGGGTGAATATGGAGACAAATAGCTGGAAAAGGCACCAGAAAGGTACAACAAAGCACCTGTAGCTCCCCACCAACAATTTCACATAAAGAATCTATTAAAAAAACCCCACTTTTAGGAGAGAGTTGCTCTGCTCCTCAATAATTTTTCTGTGGTGGTTCACAGAAAGGGAAGGAAGGGAAAAAAATCTCTTTGAGAACAGGAGCCAACCAGTGTTCAACATGTGAGGCATCCTGGAACACATAAAAGTTAGGGATGTGACCTCCTAAGTTATCCATGATGGGATTTCCTATATCAAAGCAGAGATCACAGGCAAGTAAATTCATATCCTCTATAAAAAACGGAAATATTTCCAGGAGTTTCTCCCATTTATCCAGGGCAGAGTTTTCAAGCCTAAGCAATAAACAGGAGATTTGTGAATTTGGGATTGTGGAGTTAGAAAGGCTCCTAAATTTCATTAAAGCCAGAAAAATCTTCTGTCATTTGGCCGTAACAGAATATTCCTGGTTTGAACTTTTGGAGCACAATAATTTATTTAACCTGCCCTGGGGTTTCTTAGGAGTGGTGACCTCCTGTAAAGACAAAAAGCTGTAAAAACCACTGAAAAACGGGTTCTGTTTCTTTGTCCTCCTGCTCCAAACTCACCCACCCAGATCTCTGCAGTGCCCGAGGTTCCAACAACTCGGTGTGGAGAAAGGAGACGCTCCAAACCTCTCCCAGTTTCCAAACACGTGCAAATCCTGCTGCAGCCTCCCCTCTCCCTGCAGCTCCACATGTGCTGCTGACAGAAATTGTGTTTTCGTACCTCCCGGATGTGCTAAATTTAAATCCTCTCGGCCTCCTGTAAATAACAATGAAATCCTTGCCCCTGACAGCGTTGGAGGCAGCATATGGATCGGAGTTTGAGACACCACTGCATGGAAAATGCCTTTCCTTTTATAGTAGAATATATTTAGAGTCTTTTAAGCTCAGCTCCTGAGCCGAGCGTGATGCTCTGAGGCCTCCAGCCCAATCAACGGCAGCGTCACAACTTCATGTCAGTGCAATACATTGTTAACTGATATGTCAGAAAATCAATTAATTACTTTTAAGTAGCAGTTAAGAGTATCCACACAATCCTGCCCTGTGAATTATTAAAGAAAGCAAGGGTGAGTTTTCTCCGCTGTCGAAACCCCGGCTTGGAGGAAAGTGCAAAATGCTGCTTCTGCCCTCGAGCCTAATCAGCGTTATTGGGCAGGGAGCAGGAGCCAAAAGAGGGGCAGAAAGGGAGGATTCTGCCTCCCAAAGCAAAGATCTGGGATGGCTCCATAAATTCTCCTTTCTCTGGAGGTGCAACAACCTCCAGGTGGGAATAATGGGAAGAAACTCGTGAGCAGAAAGGGCCTTCCCTGCCCTTCCATAGCTTCCCTGAGGGATCTGCTGGGACTTTGTGTCCCCCTTGTTGGAGATTTTCACCTGGGACTGTCCCTGGATTGCTGAGGGGACACAGCCTGGTGGGACACCACCTCCTGCTCTCCTCATGCCTTGGCCTGTTGGAGCTGCTCCATGGGGGAATAAATCAGGGAAGGTGGCTCTGAGGTGGGATTGGGTTTGGGATTGGGTTTGGGATTTTCTCTCTTCTTGTGGTGGAAAACTTCAGTGAGAAGGGTCTGGAGGGCACCAGGAGGTCTTGAGTGAGCGCAGCTGGAGGGTGTCCCAGCAGGGTCACCGAGGCTGGGCAGGGTGGGAAGGTGCCTGGGATAATGCAGGATTTGCTGTGGAATTCCTTTCACAGCTGGAAAAAGCCCATCCAAGTCTGTGACAGAAAACCCTCGGTCTTCTCCTTTCACCCTTCTCATCTGCCAGGAGCTTGGGAAGGGTTGGAACAGGAGCGAAGAGCAGCTCAGCACCCGGATAACCCAGCCAGGGTGGGGTTGGGCCTCACTGTGGCAGCAGCTGCAGCACAGACACCAACTTCGATCATTTGGGAGTTCAGTCCTGCCTTTAAACCCCTCACCAAAATTCCAACAGAGTTTGAGGCCTGGAAAGTTGCTACATGGAGCTTTAGGAATGGTTTTGTTCCAAAACCTGATGAGTTGTGGTGTATCTGTGGTTTTCCCTCCATGTGGCCAGTGGAAATCCTGGCTCTGCAGGGTTCAGGTTCAGAATTCCCAGGTTTGGTGTTTTCCAGGCATCTCCCTGGCTCTGGAGAGGTGAAATGACTCAAATTCCTGATTAATATTTGTCAGGGCCCTCTCTGATGATGCTTTTTGGTCTCTCAGGTCGTATCTGTCCTTCTGGCTGAGATGATAAATGACAAATAATTAGCTGATCATTGAAACAGCCAATCCCAACCTGGATTCTTCCAGCAAAACTCTGGATTTAAAATCTTTATCCCCTCCCATTCCAACTAAGCAGAGAAAAATCACCTGAGAAACTAAATGAAAAACCCTACCCTAAGAACGCCCCGGGCAAAAAGCAAAGTCAGCTCATCAAAACTTCAGCTTTTCACAGGAAAAATATGGATTGGTTTTGACTGGAGAATGTTCTTGTCTTGTGGGGTGGGATTTGGGTTAAATTAGAGATTCTCCCTGCAGCTCTGCCGGGCTGTGGGAGGCCCCAGTCCTGTCCCTGGGATTCCTGCAGCTGGGAGAAGCTGGGAGAGCTCCACCTGCTCCGTGGCCAGTGCTGGGCAACCTTCACCTCATCCTGGCCACTTGGGCAGATCCCAGATCCACCGGGCAAGTTTAAATCCCCTCACAGGAGGAAAACTGAAGGATCTCAGGCAGGCAGGGCATGAACTCCTTCCGTCAAACCCCAAAAAACAAAAGGTGCCGAGTCTCCAGGACGGGGACAGAGGTGTTGGTGGCTTCTCGAGAGCTCAGTGGGGACAGTTCCGCTCGGTTTCTGGGTGGGGTTTGATTTGCATATTTATTTGTGGGGTTGTTGCAGCTCTGCCGTGGCACAGCACCTTCCTGTACCCGAGGGGAGCTTGTAAAAAGGAGGGAGGGGGACTTTTCATAGGGACAGAGAGTGACAGGACAGGGGAAATGGTTTAAACTGAAGGACGGCAGGGTTAGATGGGATATTGGGAAGGAATTGTTCCCTGGGAGGGGCTGGGATGGAATTCCCAGAGAAGCTGTGGCTGCCCCTGGATCCCTGGACGTGTCCAAGGCCAGGTTGCAAAGCTCCCTCATTTCCTAAATTCCCCAGCTCTTGGACTTTATTTAAGGAGATGCTGATGGGAGGACTGGCGGTGACAAAAAAAAAAAGGGGGATAAACAAGTTTTTGATCACTTTCAAATGCATCATCGGCAGCTCCAAACCAAATGAAATTGTAGCTGTTGTTCCCAAATCCCCCAGAGCTCAGTTTCACAGCATTTTCACAGTGAAAATGCACAGAAATATCAACTTTATCCAAAAAAAAAAAATCCATTTCCCTGGTAGCTGCACGTGTTTTCCAATGAAATCCACCCTCATCCATGAGTCTGGCGATTCCGTGCGATCCAGAGCATGAAACTGTGCTTCCAGAGGAACAACCTGCTCCGAACAAGGGTTGCTAAGGGCTCTGCAAAGAGGATGTGGGGCTTCAAAGCTGCTTCGAGAGGCTGCTGCGTGTCAAAAACAGGACGTGTGCTCATCCTGTTTCAGTCTCACTCGCCCCTTTAGGGGGTTTTCGGGTCTGAGTGATGGTTTTTTACAAATATGTCAGAAATCTCGCTCAGAGAAGCCTAAAAATATTTGTGCTTGTCAAGTGGAGCTCGCTGGGCTTGGTTGGGTGGGTGATGGCCCTGCACAGGCTTCAAAGTGAAGTGGGCTGGAGGGGAAGAGGGGAGAGGAAATCAGATAAAATTCCCTTTTTTTGGCTGTTTTTTTGGATAGCAGAGGCCACAGGAATCCTGCGTTTCAATAAGGAGCCCAAACCCTCGTGTCTGAGAAACTTAAATTAAGAAATATCAATGAATCCAAGTGTTAAATGACACCTAAAGGGATTTTTGTGGAAAATCCATCCCTTCAGAGAATTCCTGCCTTGAATATTCCATGAGGGAAAGGTTTCATTGGCATGGAGTTTTGGGACAGGTGTCCTGCAGTGCAGGTGGATGTTAAGAGCAATATTTGAGGAGAAAAAGATCCTGATTTAGTGAGCAGGGCTGGTTTTATTCTTTAGGAAAGCTCCACATGTCCCTCCAGTCTGAAAACACAAAGTGAAATCCACTTTCACTTTCCCTACTCCCTGCTAGCAGGACACCATCAAAAAGCACAGAATTCCCAGCTACTTCCTATTTTTTTTCAGGCAGATGCTTTATGAACCACGTTAGAAAGCTGCCAAAATGTCTGTTTACCTTCAATAAGGATTGACTCATGACTTAATGCTGGAAAAAACGTGGAAAAAATGAGAAAAAACTAAGAATAATTTATTTTTGCGGCTCTCAGAACCTTCTCTCTGTCCCTACCAGCTCCTGGCTGACTTTGTAAGATGTGAGGTGGCAAAATTTAGCTGGAATGTCACTTGTAGTGTTCACCTGAGCATCACACAGAGGGAGAAAAAAGCATTTTCCTGATAGATTTCTCCCTAAAATCCCAAAATAACCAAATTAAAATGGTGGAAAAAAAGTCTTTTCCAGTCTCGTAAATTCTCTGTCGAGTCAGGTGTTCTATTAAGGAACTAAAATATGAAACTCCAGCCCCTCCTGGGTCTGTAATTTGGTTTTCCCTGCAGATCTGATGTCCTCACGCAGCCCCATCACTCCTTATCTTTATGCAAATATCCCCAAGGTGCTCCCACGCTGATAGCCAGAGGAAAAGGGAGGTGAAAAGTGATAATAATTAAAAAAAAAACCAAAACCCAAAACCAGGAGAAAGCTGAGCCGGTGGAGGGCTGGGAAGGAGGAATTTTGGCTGCAGGGAGCCTGTGGCGATAGCAGCTCCGGGGTTTATCTGCCCTGGGACAGAGCAAAGCCCAGGAAACATCTTGGGAGAAGTTGATGAAATTTTGCCCTCAGGTCCCTCCCAGGGCTGCTGTGGCAGTTAAACAATGTCACAACCAGGGTTGGGCAACAGGGGGGACTTTGGGCTCTTTCATTTCAAGCTCTGCTGCGTTTTGCTTTTTTCCCCTCTTTTTCCATTCTTTTCCTTTTTTCTCCTCTTGATTCCTTCGTTTTTCCCTTCAAAACAACAAAATCCTTTTTTGTTTTCCTGTCCACTGCCAGAGCGGCAACCAAACAGTTTCTGGATGAGCCTTTCCCAAAATTCTGGTTTATTTCATTTATGTCCCTTTTTGCGCCGTGGTGGAAAATTTCCCGTGATCCCCAGGAAATGGAATCTGCTCTCCCAAACCAACAGCTTTGGTGATTCCTGGATAAGTTTCAACAAAAATTTCCTCATCTTCCAGCATTTGTAGGGCCTGCAGGTTTGTGAGTTTGGCAAGTGAGGTTTTAGCGTTTTTATAGGAAATAATATTTAAAATTCCATCACTGAAAGGTGACGTTGGAGCAAATCCAACAATCCTTCATTCCCCATATCTTTTCCCTGATTTCATTGGAAAAATCCCAGCCTGGAATCTGGAAAACACAAGCCAAGAAAAACCCCCAAATAACAAATCTCCCTCCCCACATCAGCCAGGATTGTGGCAACTTTTTACTATCCAGATACAACTTCCACTCGGTTTTGTGTCTTCTCATCACTGTCTGTGACCATCTCTCCAATCTTTAGGAGCAAAAATGCATCAGGAAAATGAGGCGGGAAAGGCCAGGGGATAAATTTGGCTTCCTGGGCAGTGCTCCCCTTATGAGATCAGGAACAGAGAGGGAAGGGATCACCAAGGGGTCAGCGAGTGCACGAGATGCTCTGGAAATCTGCATTGAAGGTGGATTTTGGTCGTTCTCCAGCTGTTTCTCACTCTTGCAGTGCCTTCAGCTTTTTGGATGTTGGGAGAACAAATGAGATAAAATTCAGAGCCTGGTTTGCCACTCTGGGACCTGTTTTTTCCATCCTTCCTTTCCTCGATTCATCCCTGTATTTATTCCTTGATGAATTCCCATGAAACTGCTGAATTCCAGACAAATGTGACACAGTTTGTACCTGGGAAGGACAAATCCCCTTTAAACACCAGAGCTTTGGGAGGTGGAATCGCTTTTCCTCCAGGAGAATCTCGGGGTTTGCAGATCCTGGTTGACATTTAGGGATTTATTTCCTCACTCAGCATTCCCATCTCCCTGGAATCGTTCCCATGTACAGGTGGAAGAACAAATCTCAATATTCAGGGTATTTTTGTGGTACCAATCTGGTGTCAGGGACTATAAAAGAATGTCAACAAGGGGATCTGAAAAAGGAATCATTTTCCATGGCGTTAATTACTGGAAGGAGATCCCTGCACATTCCAAACAGCCAAAAAAAACCCAGGAGCGATCCCAGCCCACCTCTGAACTTAAATTTTCACTTCTTTCCACTGGAATGAGGCAGGGGAAAATCATCAGAGGAGCTCAAATGAGAATTACTCGCCTATAAACGCCCGAGGCAAAGAAAAAAAAAACAAAAAAAAAAAAAAAGGAGAGAG
>VZTJ01002594.1:35713-84466 GCA_013397795.1 Orthonyx spaldingii | reverse complement strand
TTTTTTTCCCCTATTAGATGTGGATTTATCAAGGTTCTGCAGGAATTTTTAAGAACTGGCCGCGTAGTTGCTGATTTTGTGAAGATTTCCAAGCTTCAACATTTCCAGCAGGGCCTCATTTCTGCCAAAATCAGGGAAATTTCAAAAGCTGAGCAGAGAGTCGGCCCCAAAAAACCAAATTACAGCACAGAGAGGAGAACAAAAACCCAAAAATCAGGGCCGGGGAGGAACGGGGAAAGAGGAAGTTGAAATGGAGACGTAAAGAGGGAGTTTTGACCCAGAGATTTAAGGTTTGCATGTGGAAGTGAAAATCAGGGTTAGGGGTGGCCAGAGGGAGAGCGCAGAAGTGATAAGCTCAGCCTCTCGTGGAAGAAAAGCTGGGAAATACCCAAAAATGGGGAATTCTCTCATGTTTTGGGAGGTGGCGGCGGCTGGGGAATGAAAATCAGGGCTGGATCAAGCAAAGGAGCTGCTGATCCCGTTTTTAAAGAACAAACAGATCAGAAAAGAGAAATAAAATCAGGTAGTGACCAACTTCAGCCAATTGTAACTGCCTGGGCTTCAGTCAGAAAATGTTAAGAGGAAGGAAAAAATCTCGAGCTGCAACTCAGAGGACGCAATGCAGGGCTGGTTCCTCTTCCAGAGTGCAAAAGAGGAATTAAAAACAAGCTGGATTTTTATCTCTGGGTTGTTTTTTTGGGGTTTGGGGGGGGGTTTTTTGTGGTAGTGCTGGGCTCGCTGCTGGGGAATTGGGGAAACAGCAACGGGCTCTGAAGAAAACCTGACAAAATAATTCAGGCTCTAATTTTTGCCAGAGGACATGGGGAGACACCCCAGATATCCATGGAGTCCCGGCAGGTTGAATTTGTTTGGGGAATTCAGGAAGAGACAATAAAAATCAAATTTTTCATCGTTAAACCAGTGTGAAGAGTGTAAACAAGCCAGAATATTTCAGATTAGAAATCTTTATATCTCTCATCAAAAACCCTGTGAATCCCATGTTCCCAAATATTTGATGGATGCTGGCACCAAGGAGCACAAATATTTTGGGAAAAGGGGAAAACTTTTGGCAGATTTCCTTAGTTCAAATGACCATTTCCACCCCTCCACTTGAGGGTGAGGTCTGAAAATTATTTGCTTTATGCTCCCAAAGGAAAAAAAAAAGGAATTGTTCACAAATTGGGATTAAACGTTTGATTGAGGCCTGATTTTCCACGGCCTTGCTCTGGATTTCTGCTTGGGCAGCTCTGTTAAGAGCTGCTGACATAAATCAAACCATCAAGTGCTGTTACTTGAATTTATTTATTGACAGTTACAGAGATTTTGGAAAGCTCATTTTATGTGTTCTTCATCTCAGATCATTTTTCATTTTCACATCAATCTGGATGTTTCGGAGGTGCATCAATGGAGAAAAATTTCTGTCCAACCATTAGGAAAAATCAGGTTTAAAATGGTAGAAATCCACGATGAAGAGTAAAAAAGATGCATTTTAAATAATATAAGTTATGGTAATATATTGATATTAAAAACCCCCAATCTTAGGTCCTTTGGTTCTCCAGGAAATGTGGAGAAGGATTTTTGTCCCAATTGGAAAACATTTTAGTGCAGCAACAAACCAAGCACCGTGACGATATTTAGCAGTGCACACGTGTGGAATTTGTCTATCCAGAGCTCAAATTCTGTAATCAAACTGCAAATTCTCGCTTAAAGAATAACGAAGGGGACAACATCTTGGGGAAGAAGAGGATTTCCATCCCAGCAAATCAGGAATGGAGACGATCCCCATCTCCTCCAACGCCTGCTTGGTCCACCCAACATTTTTCCTGCGGGTTCTTTTCCTTTGTAAAATTCTCCCAAGCGAAGGCAGCTGAGGGTTGTGCTCTGTGCCGTTGCAGGTGGTGGCCCTGGGGGACGTCCCCGACGGGACGCTGGTGACGGTGATGGCCGGGAATGACGAGAATTACTCGGCGGAGCTGCGCAACGCCACGGCCGCCATGAAGAACCAGGTGGCGCGGTTCAACGACCTGCGCTTCGTGGGCAGGAGCGGCAGAGGTACGGGGGCACAGCTCCTCCTGGGGCACCTTCTTGGAGCTGGAAGAGTTCTCTCCACCAGGGAATGTTGTAAAATGTGCTGCGGGTCCATTCTGAAGGCGCGGGATGAGCTTTGGTTTCCTTGGTTTCTCCCAGTCCTGCTTTCCGCGTTGCTCCGATTTTTAGACGGTGAAATCTTGTTGGAAAAAAAAATTTTAAACCACCCAGAAAGTGACATTTCAACTCTGGCAGCCACCCTGACTAATTTAGGCAGCACAATATTACCCGTGGTTAGGTTTAAGTGGCAAATTTTCAATTTAAAACAAGAATTTTCAGCTCGTGGTCATCTTGAGGCTCCCCAGAACTCTCTGCAAAAACTGCTCTTTGCAACAGAGAGAATCAGGCTAAAAATACAAATAATCCCCACATAGATCTAAAAGTTTTGCAGGTTCCTGACCTGCTGAAGGCACTTTTTCTGATCTTTTTTCTCTCAAAATGCAGCAGTCCTGGTAATTAATGTCTTCTGCAAAGTGGATGGGAGAGGCCAGGCAGGAGAGAGAGAGGGGTTTAAAATCTGGTTTGTTGTATCTCTGCCATAACCAGTAGCTACTGGTAAAAATAAAAAGGCTTTTGGAGCATAAATAACAAATAAGATTGAAGTTGAGTTAGGTTGGGACTATATAAAAATAATAGGAAGCTGCAAATAGCACCTGACATGTTGCCTGTGAGTGGGCAGGTGCACAAAGCTTGATCCCAAAAAACCAACACAAGGACCCTTTAAAACTTCACTCCTTAATCTTAAATCCCATCAATTCCAAGAGAAGCACTTAAAACAAACTAATAGAATGGTGAGGGGACTTCAGGGAGGTTCAGTCAAACCCCCAAAGAGAAGCCAGGAAATTGTGGCTCAGAAAAAGCTCAGGAGAAGGAGTTTTTAAAGTCAGGGATGAAAATCGGTCACATTTCCAATGTGAATTCATGTGGTATTTTATTATGGTTTTTTTTTTGGTTGCGTTTGTCTTTAAAATTGGAACGGGGCACTATGGTGTTCCAGCGTTATTCCAGGGTAATTTAGAGATGGGGAAGTATCTCCTGAACTTGAGGAGGTTTCATTTGGGAGCAATTCATGCGCTGGTGTCCCTCAGGAGTCAGGGATTGCTGACCCTTCCTCCCCATTGTCCCCTCCCTCTGTCTCCATGTGACACCCCAGCCGTGTCCTGGTTCCACGCACGGATTCCTGAGCGCGTTTCAGGAGAGTCCCAAAGCTGACCCACTTGTGGCTTTTATTCCAACTGGGAGATGTGTCAGGCTGCAGAGCAAGGAAGTTCTGCTGATTATACACAACAGCCTTTCTTTGCTTTGAAGTGAAAAGCACCCGTGGATGCCCTTCCAACACAAACATAGCCACGACAGCGCGGCCCTGCCGGAGCAGTAAATACATTTTAGGAGTAAAATCCCGATCCAGTTTTCCTCTGGGTCCTGCAGCATTTTTAGCTGAGGGTACAGAGGCAGCTGTCTCTCAAATTGTGTTGTTTGGGCCGTCTTCAAATGCACTGGGTGGAAAACACCCGCAGCTGAGAACGTCGCCTCGTAATGCCAGCGAGGAATAATAATAGGGTAATGCAGAGAAAATTATATCCATTTACTGAAAACATGAGAGATGCTGTAATGTCTAAAAGTATCAGTCATTAAACGTGGTCATTTGGTATATTAAAGGTACCACCTTTTCAGTAAATGGAATTTGCATTATGATTCAGAGCTGACTGTTTAGAAGATTCAAATGAATAGCTGGCAGAGTGCTGGAGAAGCTCATAAAAACAAACCTGTAGCTCGGTTCCTGGCCACGGTAATGAAGCTGGAAATCATAACAGGGAACTGGGGGAGCCTCAAGGTCAAAATCCAGCAGCTGGGACAAAACAGGGCCTATTTATTGGGAATAGGGAGCGTGGCCGAGCCCTTACCCTGCTCCGGCAGCCGCTCACTCGTCCACGGACACCAAGCCGGGCTATCCAGGTGTGGGATCCAGGTGCTGGGGATCCTTTAAGCGGAGGGATTTGGGAATGCTGCGTGCTATTAGTCAGGCTTCCAGGTTAAACATCCTCACCTGCCCGGGCTGCCCATCTTTGGGGCGGGTGACTAATGGATGCTTTTGTTTACTCCTCCGCCAGGGGATTGTTTTCCAAAGGCGGGGATTGTTTGCCTTTGTTCGGGATTTCTGAGCTGCTGTTCTGTGGCATTTGTGCAAAGCCTGCAGCAGAAGGTGGCTGCTTCAAAGGGCACTGCTGCCTTTGATACTTCGCTGCAGGAAAACGAGCCCCAACTTTGTTTGCCGTGGAATATTTGAGCTGGGATAAGTTCAGTGCCACCGGTGATAATGCCACGCCAGGGGCGTTGTGCGAGCGGGGCCTGAGAGTTCACGCTGGTTCAGGGCACAGTGGAGGCTCCTCGTGTCCATCGGGGAATTAAAATCCCTGCTTTAAATCCCTGATGGAGAATCGGGAGTCGCTTTGAGTGGTGATCATCGGGTGTAGCCACCCCCATTAAAACCCCCTCAGCACCCACAGCTCCGTCCCTTCTGAGGAGGAAATTCCCGTTGTTGACACTCTTCGTAAATAGTT
Source organism: Orthonyx spaldingii (assembly GCA_013397795.1). Classification (NCBI taxonomy): domain Eukaryota; kingdom Metazoa; phylum Chordata; class Aves; order Passeriformes; family Orthonychidae; genus Orthonyx; species Orthonyx spaldingii. The sequence goes on along the minus strand of VZTJ01002594.1, from coordinate 79,817 downwards.
TAAATTTCTTCCATGAAATCCAGCAAGACAGTCTGTATCAAACATTACTTTTTTCCATGTTTTCCTCCTGCTTGTGGGAGGGTCACAACAAGTCCTCCTGATCTGGGGGATCAATTTTTCCTGATCAATATTTGACACCAAATATCAGCCAAAGTTTCAGCCTCGTTCCGTGTCCAACACCCAGAGTCTGCCCCGTGCTGCTCAGCCGTGTTTAGAATTAAAAAACCAAAACATTCGATTTTCTTCACACCCAGAACAGGAGTGAGACTGTCACAGGTCACCCAAAACCTGGGGATGTGGTAGAAAAGCAATTTGGCTCCTTTTCCTCGACCAAACAGATTTTCATTGGATTTGGCCGGGATCCAGGGCTCCGATTCCTCAGCCCAGTTGGAGAATGCTACTGGGCAAACCTGCCTGTCTGGCTCGGGAGCCCCACCGAGCCATCTCGGCAAGAAAAATGTCCTTTCAAAACTCCAGCCAATCTCAGCCTCCCCCCTTGTCCTCGTTACCTGCTTAAAACAAAATTAATCTTGATTTTTCGCCCTCTGTTCGTGAATGTTCCGAGCTCCCAACTGCTCCTGCTGCAACGTATCCCTGTTTTTTTAGTGGATAAAGAACCGGTTTAGGTCACTCTGATGAAATGGATCTGATGCAAAAAGCCTGACACCGGGGAAGTTCATTGGCTAAAATTAAAAACAAATAGTTATTTTGGAGAGGGAAAGCTCCGTGGCTTGGGGAACACGACATATTTTCCTCATGGAATCATTAATCCCAGTTCCTATCTTCTTTGTAGGATGTAAGATTCCAAAAATCCCAACAAATAAACATGTTTTCCAGATGAAAATGATTATTAATGGGTTATCCTAAGAGGAGCTAATGGAGAAGTGTCTTGGCTTGCTGCAGGAGATCTCAATCTAAACCTGAGAGCTGGAGCTCCAGGAGAGTTTTCAAAACTGCAGCTCAGAAAGGATGGAAAATTAAATCCATGCCTATATTTCCTCAGGATTAGAGGAAGGAGTACATTTTGTGGGAGTTTTCCATTTCCACAGAGCCAAAGCAGGTGTAGCTTTGTAGAACACGAGAGATTTTACCAAGCACAATTTCTGCCATCAGAACTCTTCCTTCTGGATAGAATTCTCAGGGGAAAAAAAATCACTCTAAGACAAAATCTCAAAAATACTCAAACTCCAGAAATTACTGGCCAGGATTCCAAATCCAATTATTTTTATTGGTCTTCCCAAGCCAGAATTTTGCTCCTTCTGTGCAGCTTCACTTTGTGGCTGCGTTATTTGAGCACTTGGTTGAAACCGATTTCTTTTTTTTTTTTTTTTGACTTAAATGCACCCAAAATTATAAAAGTATGTGCAAAACAGAGGATGCTGCTCTTCAGCAGGGTCGTAAAACCAGTATTAAGCAGGCGTCCAGGTTCTGATCCAAGCCCTTGGAATGCTGCAAGGGACGTGGGATCAGGTCCTGGAGTCACAATAAGCAGAGTTTGCCAGATGGGATGAAAATAGAAAAAAATCCAACAGCAAACAACTGGGGGAAAAAAGAGTAAATTGATAGGGTTGAAAACAAAATATTTATTTAGGGTTTGGATTGATAAAGATGTGACATTTAAAGGATGCTACTGCCAGCAGGAGGGAGGTTTGGCCGCAGGGAGATGGGAATTTTCTTTGGATATTGGGAAGAAATTCTTCCCTGTGAGGGCGGTGGGGGGCTGGAATGGATTTCCCAGAGAAGCTGTGGCTGCCCCTGGATCCCTGGAAGTGTCCAAGGCTGGGTTGGGATAGTGGAAGGTGTCCCTGCTCATGGAACTGGATGATCTTCAATGTTCCTTCCGACCCAAACCATTCCATGATTTTATGACTCAGTGAAAGGAAGGGGCTGTGCCCTGGGCATGAGTTAGAGGACAAGGACTCTTCTCCCTCTATTCTGCTCTGAACAGGGAATTTTTCCTTAAAAAAGAGAGGCCAGGAGTGATAATTTTATTTTTGAGTGACTTAGAGTGGCTTGGTTGCGTCGTTAATTTGAGCCAAGATTTCCATGCAATCCCAGTGAGGCTGAGCAGCAAACCCAGCCCTCCAAGGGATGGAAGCCTTGGAAGGGATGCAGTGGCAGGAGGAGGGGAGAGGAGAAACTTTTCCTGGTGCCTGAGGTGCCTGGGCACATTCGTTCAGAGCAGCCAGGAGTGCGAGTCCCTGAGTGTGGAATTAACCCCAGGGATGATGCTGTTCCTCACGGGGGTTGGACTCCCAAAAACCATCCTGTGGGATGAGGCTGAGCAGCAAACCCAGCCCTCCAAGGGGATGGAAACCTCAGCAGGGATGTAGTGCAAGGACAGGAGAGGAGAAGCCATTCCCAGTGCCCAGGGTTCCTTGGGCACATTCGTTCTGAGCAGCCGGATTTGTGAATCCCTGGTTCTGGAATTAACCCCAGGGATGATGCTGCTCCTCGCAGGGGTTGCACTCCCAAAAAACATCCTCTGGGATGAGGTTGAGCAGCAAATCCAGCCCTCCAAAGGGATGGAAACCTCAGGGATGTAGTGGAAGGAGGACAGGAGAGGAGAAGCCTTTCCCAGTGCCCGAGGTGCTCCCTCGCTCTCAGCAGCCGGATTTGTGAATCCCTGATTGTGGAATTAACCCCATGGATGATGCTGCTCCATATAGGATTTGGACTCCCAAAAACCATCCAGTGGGATGAGGCTGAGCATGACTGCAGTGGCTCTGCAGCTCCCAAAACCCCCCAGTGCCACGTTACTGAAAACTTCGTCGGGGCGAAAATCCTCCCGCTCCGAACGCGTCAACAGGAGAAAAATAATGGCAGAGGGCTCGGAGAACTTCCTGTCTCCGGGAGCATTCCTGCTGTAAACAGTGGCCATGCCAAGTGCTGAACCACTGCCCTCAGTCCAATAACAATAAATCTATTTTTTGGTTCTGCACAGCTCCGCTTGGACATTTTTGCAGCAGCGAGGATGAGGCAGACGCCATCCTCGGAGCGTTTCCCCGTTTTTTGGGGTTTTTTTCTGTGATAAAAGGGCTTCCCAGAATGTTGTTTAGAGAAAACAAAGTACCTCTCTGGATGAAAAGGTTATGTAGTTTCGAGAGATCTGTTGGCCCTACAGCTTTTCTCTTGTTGGTTTTATGTTTTTTTAAATTTGTTTCCAGTTTGCTGTTTATTTTTCGGTGCCGCCCTTCAGAACTCCTGGAGCTCTGGTCAAAATTTACTGATTTTTTTGGGGCGCCTCCATTTGTTGTCCCCATATCCCAACTCCAACAAGAGCAGCTATTTTGTCACCAAAATAAAATCCTGCTGGGAGATAAATCAGGCTTAGGGCTAGCCAGAGAACTTGAGCAGGAGTGAGGATGCTGCAAATCAGTGGCTTGCAATCGCTGTCAAGAGAGCCTTTTCCAACACAGTCATGTGCATAAACCCCCATCCAGCTGAATCAGTCTCTGTTCCCTTCCAAAAACCCTTTAGGAGCAGGAAAAACTATAAAAAATAGACCTTTTTTTTTGTTTTCTATTATCTTCATGCTGCGTCTCTCCACCTTGTTTGCTTCCCAGTGTTTTTCCCACCATATTATTTCCATGCAGCCTCTCCAAATTTTTATTCCCTTCGTCTCTCTGTCCCCTTTCCTCCCTCTCTTGATGACATTCCTGGGAGTCCCCTTGGAGAGCTGCAGCCTCTGGGCACAGGGTGGGAATTCTGTGCGAGCCTTGAGCACCGGGGCAGGTTTAGGCCTCAAAAAAGGATGCAAGGAACACCCCTAAATTCCTGTTGCCTTTTCCCACTGAACCTGCTGTGTGGGGAGGGAGAGGGAGGAGGTTCTGGAGAGGGAAGGAGGAGGGAAGCAGCTGTCTGGAAGGCTCAGAGCCATAAGAGCTCTCCAGCGGGGCGGTGCTTGGAGCTGTGTGTGTCCACATCAGTTCCCTGAAGTTTAGGGAGAAACTGAAGGAAAAGCTTTGGCAAAGCCACAAGTTTTCCACAGGCTGGACTTGAGGCACAAAGCCCTGTCCAGCTCCGAGACCACGGAGCTGTGGCTGCCTTTGGAGGTGCAATTTGGCTGGTTCCAGGTCGGTAATGGCAGTGCCATCCCCCTCCCTGGGTATCCATGGAGTGACCCCGGGGCTTTTCCGAGCCATGGGATCAATGTGCTCTGCGTTAGTGGAATGGCAGCACAGACAGTCCTTCCTCCAAGCAAATCAGCTCCAAGAAAACAGTCCCAGGGCAGCCACTGTGCTCGGAGAGCTGCTGGAGAAAGAAATTGCCAGGTTGGGATTCATCGGCTTCAGGCTGGTGCAGGTGCAGTTCCTCACTGCTGAAATGTCACTGACGGTGATAAAAGTGCTCCTCGCCTTTCCTGCTCAGAGCAGGGCGTTGCTTTTCCAGGGAATCCACTCCTTCCCTGCTCCCTGGAGCTGGAGCCTCTGCCTGCAGCCATGCCCAGGGGTCACCAGTGATCCCCAGGGCAAGGAGAGGGTTTGTTCCCAGTGCCTGCGCTGTGCCAGGGAATCTTGGAATGCTTTGGGAAGGAAGGGAGCATAAAGATCACCTCGTTCTAACTCCCCTGGATGGGCAGGGACACTTTTCCCTATCCCAGGGTGCTCAGAACCACATCCAGCCTGGCCTTGGGCACTGCCAGGGATCCAGGGGCAGCCACAGCTTCTCTGGGCACCCTGTGCCAGGGCCTCCCCACCCTCCCAGGGAACAATTCCTTCCCAATACCCCATCTAACCCTACTCTCTCAGTAGGAAGCCATTCCCCCTCTCCTGTCACTGTCAGCCCTTGGGAAAAGTCCAGCACCTGGCCAGACAGGGAGCCAGACTTGGGCTGATCTAAAATTAAAGCCACTGCTGGCAAAAGGGAGAGGGACTGAGGCAAAATCCAGGACTCCAAGGGATTTTTCCAGGTTCACAGGACAATGCACCACGCCATGAATGTGCCTCGGAACAGGATGTGCCAAAAACCACAGCACCCATTACACGAGGTTTGCCTGGCTGGGGATTAGGCAAAGGATGAGCAAAGTGCTTCAAGGGGAGAAGAAATCACGGGTTCAAACAGAAAAGCAGTTAGAGAATCCCAGAATTTTTTGAATTGGGAAGGATTTTAAGGATCATCCAGTGCCACCCCTGCCATGGCAGGGACACCTCCCACTGTCCCAGGCTGCTCCAAGCCCCAGTGTCCAACCTGGCCTTGGGCACTGCCAGGGATCCAGGGGCAGCCACAGCTTCTCTGGGCACCCTGTGCCAGGGCCTGCCCACCCTCCCAGGGAACAATTCCTTCCCAATATCCCATCCAGCCCTGCCCCCTGGCAGTGGGAAGCCATTCCCTGGGTCCTGTTCCCCCATCCCTCAGGAATTGTCTCTCTCCATTCCTTGGAGAAGAGGAGCAGCTTCCAAACCAAAGGAGAGGGGACAGAGGCTGCAGGTCAAGGCCAGCTGCCCCCTCTGAGGGCCTGAGCTCGAGGCCTCGGGGGCTTGGGGGTGTTTTTCAGGAGAAACCCCCTCAGAATCCACCCGGGCTGGGGGAATGGCAGAGGTGAGAGGTGTAATTTTGGATTTAAGCGTTTGAATCCAGCCTGAATCCCACCTCAGACGGCCAAATCCGCTCGTGAATCTGGGCCTTAACCTTTCCGTGGCTCTGTCATCCCCATAAAGTCGGGATGATAATTTCTACCTCACAAAGCTTATGAATGGTGTGAAATTCCAGCTGGGCTCAGGACTGTCATTAGGCTTAAGGATCCCAAGGCATTTTCGGCGAGAAGGTGCCAGCAGCTTTGCACTGGAGCCATTTCATCCTGAACTGTCCTTTCCACCTGCTCTTCCTGTTTTTCCCTTTCCCTGAACTCCTCAGCAGTGACACAGCAGTCAGGACAGTTTCTGGATGCACTTTGTGGAGGCCAAGTCGTTTCTGAGCACTCCACAATCAGTACAAGCTCTGGTCCAGACGAGCGCTTCATTTAAAACAAAAATGATTTTGCACTGAGGAAGAAAAATCAAAATTCCCTGATGTTTAAATCACAGCTTGGAAGCAAAGATTCAGGTTTTGGGGTAGCCCATGCGTAGAAGCAGAGATTTCCAATAGAGTCATTTTTGGGGGAAAAATATTTCCACCCTCTGCAAATGTGTGTTCAAACATTATGTTTGTGTAAACTGAGTATTTGTATTTCAAGCCTGAAAATATTTTAATAATAATCTTTGCTTCTAAGGGCTGCAACTGAGATCTCCTTGTGCTGCCACTTGTGCAGGGGCCAGGCACCCCAAGCATTTCATTCTTGCTGTGCTGTAATTATTGTCTCCACCCAAGTTCATAAGAATTTTATGGTGGTTACTGCAGCAACTCCACTCAGAGGTAGAGGCTGCTTGGCTTTTCCATTAAAAGGTCTTCCTTCCTCCCCCCCCACTCCAGTGTTTTAATGCTTTAATCCATTTTGGAAACTTGATCTGCAGACTTTCAGTCTCAGGCAGCCTCCCACCCCAAAAATTCAGCTTGAGCAGGTCCCTGCGGTTGTCTTTGAGGACAGAAAGGAAAACATTCAACAGAGATTGGGGTAACTGCTGCACAGAGACATCCACAGAAACCACCTCCACCACAAAGCCCAAAAGCTGGGGTTTCCACAGGACCTCAGGGTGCTGAAACACAAATAATGGTGCTGGCAGCCAAATTCCTCCCACAGCTCGAAATCGTCCCACTCTGGAATTGGGCATCACCACACCGGGGATACCTGGTGGTTTGGTGTTTGGGGTTGTTGGTGTTGGCAGGCAGAGGTGACTCGTGGCTGTGTCAGCTCCTGGGTGTCACCCTGGGGTGGCTTTTGTGCCCCTATGCTCAGGTGAGAGCCCACCTGCAGAGCTGCCCCAGCCCTGGGGCCCAGCACAGGGAGCACCTGGAGCTGCTGGAGAGAGCCCAGAGGAGGCACCAGGATGGGCAGAGGGATGGAGCAGCTCTGCTGGGAGGAAAGGCTGGGAGAGCTGGCATTGTTCAGCCTGGAGAGGAGAAGCTCTGGGGTGAGCTCAGTGTGGCCTTGCAGGGCCTGAAGGAGCCCCAGGAAACATGGAGAGAGACAATTTCCAAGGGCTGGAGGGACAGGAGCCAGGGAATGGCTTCCCAGTGCCAGAGGGCAGGGCTGGATGGGATATTGGGAAGGAATTGTTCCCTGGGAGGGTGGGCAGGCCCTGGCACAGGGTGCCCAGAGAAGCTGTGGCTGCCCCTGGATCCCTGGCAGTGCCCAAGGCCAGGTTGGACACTGGGGCTTGGAGCAGCCTGGGACAGTGGGAGGTGTCCCTGCCATGGCAGGGGTGGCACTGGATGATTTTTAAAGTCCCTCCCTACCCAAACCACCCTGGGATTCTGTTGTAGGACATCCTGTTTTCAGAGACCTCTTCTTGCCACCTCAGTCCCAAATCTCTTCACCCTGTGCCTCTTCTCCTCAATTATGAATTTATGTCCTCTCCCAGATACTTGCAGTTATTTTCCTGCTTCTCTTCTGTGGCAGCTCCTTCCTGATCCATGACAATTTCTTACCCATGCAACTCCACTGTCACATATTTTCATTCTCTAAAAGGAATAAATTGTGCTTTTGTGGCATTTCTGCTCACGCAGGAAATTCACAGCAAAAGTTGCACGAAAGTGGCAGAAGCAGCAAGCTGAGAGAGGGAGAACTCAGGAATGCAGTGGAGACTCGTGTCTTACATTCAAGCCGTGAACTTTTCCAAGGAATGCACATCAAATCCAAGTGGCTGGAGGAGAGCAGGGCCATCAGGTGCCACCAGGCTGCCCTTTTCCACACTTGTCCAGGCTGTCAGGGTGGTGTCATCACCGCAGCACACGGCACGGGGAAGTGAAACCCCTCAGCAGCACAGAAGTGAAACTGGCTGCACACAAATTGTCAAATTCAAGTATGAACATCTGGCCCCCCCCCCACCAAAAAAAAACAACAACCAAACCAGAGACAGAAAAATTGTGGCAGTTTTAGTGAGCTCAGTCCCACCCTTGCAATGCTTGGCAGGGTGAGCAATCCCTGTTGTGCAAGGGAGAGGCTGCTGAGGGCTTCAGGTGAAATGCTGAAGGTGTTGCTCGCTCCAGGAAGGGAGAAAAAGCACCATTCAAACAGAAATGTGATTTGAAAATGGCACTGATGCGTTTCTGGCGTGCTGGATGTTCATCCCATCAGGAAGGTGTTTCTCTGAGGGAAGGGATTTGAATGTTGGCACCACTGCAGCCCAAGAAAAGAGGGGGAAAGTGACTTTAGAACCTCCCTCCCATCTCCTCGGGGGAGCGGAGATTTCAGGGAGCAGCCCCACGCTCCTCCAGGGAAGCTTCCCAAGATATTTGTGCTTTTTGGTGTCCTGGGATCCACTTGAAACTCCTCTGAGGATGCCCCAGACTCTTTTCATCCCGATTCAGGCACTTGCTGTCCCAGGCAGCAGCCCCAGCCTCCCATGAGGAACCTGCCCATGCTGATTTTTCTCTTTTCATGGAACCTGCATCTACCCGAGACTCTTCCTGGGAAATTTTGGGAGTCTTTTCACATCTCCTCCATGGCATTGAGATGCCAAGTAGCAGCAAAACTCTCTGTGCATCCCCAGCTGCTGGAAGAGCTGCTCAGGGCCTGAGTCAGCTGCATTTGAACAGCTGGAAAATAACACCGAGTGCAGCAGCAGCTTCCACATCTGCTGGGTAAATATTTCACGTCTGCAGCTCAGGATTATATTTTTGACTTCTGAAAGAAGCAAATTGGCAGGGGAAATCTCCACAAGAGTGACAGGGACTTCCCTTATCACCCAGATGAGGTAAAATTCAATTTGAGTGCCTGCTGAGCTTGACGATGTCTCTATTAACATTACTTGATGTCAGTGATGTAATTTGGGTTGCTTAATGTAATTTCTGTGTTGCCTGGGGTTAAAAGTGCCACAATAATTGATGCATTTTGGCTGAGCACCATTATTTTGACTTCACCAAAATAATTGACAGGATTTCACCCCAAGACACAGCCTTCTCCTGGTCTCCCAGCTCTGGGAATCCCACAGCAGCTCTGCTGCTTTCCACCCCAGAACTGGAGTTGTTAGCCAGGAAAAAACTTGGAGAAAGGGAGGAAAAGAGTGTGAAAGGCATGTCTGGAGTGCTGCAGGGAGCTGGGAAGGAAAGGGAAGAGGAAAAGCCAGTATCTGACATATTCCCACAGGAATGAGCTGCTTTTCCACAAATATTGCCCAAAAAAATCCAGTACTTGGGAGCTGGGAAGGAAAGGAAAAGAGAAAAGCCAGCACCAGCCGTGTTCCTGCAGGGATGAGCTGCTTTTCCACCCTTACTGCAAAAAAATTCAGGATTTGGGAGATGGGAAGGAAAGAGAAAGGAAAAAGCCAGGATCAACAATGTCCGTTCAGGACCGAGCTGCTTTTCCACCTTTATTTGGAAAAAAAAATTCAATATTTGGGAGCTGGGAAGAAAAGGGAAAGGGAAAAACCAGTAGCAGCCATGTCCCTGCAGGACCAATCTGTTTTTCCACCCTTATTGCCCAAAAAATCCAGTTTTTCTGGGGGCTCCAGTCTGCAGCAGGACCCCTTTTGGCCCCACAGAAATCCAGAACAAAGCATTTATTGATTCAGAGCGATGGAGATTTCATTCTGGGTAAGGAGATGCTGTGTAAACACAGAGAGAAGAACTTCCTGGAGTGAGACACTCGGCAGAAATGTTCACAAGTGCAGGTTTCTGCTGGGCCAGGCTGCTCTGGCAGGAGGGAAGGGGATGTACTTCCCAAATTTCCAGCCTGACACGTGCTTAAACCCTAAAAAAATCCATAAAAATACACAAACAGCTCCGTTTCCCCTGCAACTGATTTGCATGGGCAGTTCTTGAAATCACGGAATGGTTTGGGTTGGAAGGGACCTTAAAAATCACCCAGTGATGATGGGCAGGGACACCTTCCACTGTCCCAGGCTGCTCCAAGCCCTCTCCAAGCTACCCTTGGACACTTCCAGGGTTGGGACAGCCACAACTTTTCTGTGCCAGGGCCTCCCCACCCTCACAGGGAAGAATTCCTTCTCAAAATTCCCATCTAACCCTGCCCTCCTGCTTCTTAAACCATTCCTGTCCCTCCATCCCTTGTCTCCTGTTTTGGAGCCCCTTTAAGCACTGGAAGAGGCTCTAAATTCTCCTTGGAGCATTTTTTGGGGCCACCACCCTCATTTGGGTGTTTGGACCGTTGGCCTGCGGTGGTCACAGTTTACAAACCATTTACAGCTTGGAGCAGCTGAGGTGAATAACAGCTTTATTTCATATTTAAATCCAGTGGCATCTGTGGTGCTGCTGGTAAACAAATCATGGGTTTTTTGGGGTTTTTTTTGATGCCTCTTGCTCCAGCTGCAGCTTTTTTTTTTTTTTTCCTGATGAAACAGCACCAGACCAAACATGAGAGACAAAGTTTTATTCTGTGCCAAACCATCACTGGTGGCTGGAGGAAAAAGCCACCAGCTGAGCACAGAGTTTTGCCTCGTGCAGGCTTTGAACACCTGCATGAACCTTCCACTCATGGGATGAGCAGCAGTTAACTCAGGAGGGGTCAAAAGATAGCAGCCCTTCTGCTCTTATTGATCAGATGTGGAGTGCTCAGAGATAAGAAGCAGCCAGAGCTGGCCCCAGTGTCTGGGAGCTGACATTTGGGGATGGATGTGGAACGTGGGGATGGCATCCTGGAGATGTTGTTAAAATGCAGGAGAGCTCCTGGCTGTGGCACAGAGCCAGGGAGACGTTGTGAGGAACCATAAAGATGGGGGAAATTGATCATTTAGCGTGGTTTAATACCCATACTCAGGGGCTGAAAAGTAGAAGTTGGATTTCAAAAAAACTAAAATAAAATCATCCTCTTTCTTCCTAGAACCTGGAATTCTCTCCCTAATAGAATAGAAATGTTTCTAATGCCATTTGTGCTGCATTTGTGCCTTACATTTCATAGTTTTCCACCTAGACTTTTGTCCTTGTCAGCACACACGTTCTTGGCTGCTTTCCTTCCTTTTTTCCTTCTCCTTTTTATCTAATAATTTACTGTAACAATTTCTTAAAAAGAAAAAAAAAACCCCAAACAACCAAACCAAATTTAATGACACAAATGTTTATTAGAACAAACCCTAAAAGCAAAAGGCAGCGGTTACACCAACCTCATCTCTTTGCCTGCCTTTTTCTGCCCCCTCCACAGCCAGACTTCTGAAGGTTCCACTCCATTTGTTTCTGTTCCCATTGGGATGACCCTTTATCCGTGGATTCAAAGGCTTTTCCTGCCAGGGAAAGAAGTGGATCAAAATTAAGCGATTGAGTTGTGGCCTCTCATCAGTTCTCACTCCCTTTTCTCTCTGCCCATGCAGCCACTTTTATTTTAAGAGTTCTGCCCCCCTGCAGCCCCAGCTGACGGTGACAGTGCTCAGGGATGACTAAAGCAGGACTCAGGAGCTTCATGTGACCATGTTGTCACCCGGGATTCATTTTCTCTCCCTCGCTTCCTCTCAGGCATTCCCAGGGGCCACAGCTCACGAGCCTCTTGCTCCCTCTAGAGCTCTTCAGGGCACCTCTGGAGACCACTGAAATCCTGCTGGATGGGAGCTGGTCCTGCTCCAGCCTCTGGAGGTGGGATGGACATGGAACGGGGGCTTCAAATTCCTGTATTTCAATGCAGGGCATAGGCAAAACACCATCAGATGGTTCAGTCTTTGAGGCTGATCATGGAGTCATGGAATAACCTGGGATGAAGGGACAATATCCCAGAATCCCAGGATCCCTGAGCTGGAAAAGCCCTCCCAGCCCATGGAGTCCCAGCTGTGCCCAATGCCCACCTTGTCCCCAGCCCAGAGCTCTGAGTGCCACCTCCAGGCCTTCCTGGGACACCTCCAGGGATGGGGACTCCAAACCTCCCTGGGCAGCCCCTGCCAAGGCCTGACCACCCTTTCCAGGCAGAAATTCCTCGTGGTGTCCAACTTGAGCCTCCCCTGGCCCTGCCTGAGGCCGTTCCCTCTCCTTCTGTCAGGTAAAACTTTATGCTTTGTTCTTCCTCTGAAATTCTCTCAGTTTTGCCCAGACTCAAGGGACCTCCTGAGTAAATGTGGGGGCAACTTAGAATCCAGCTGAGATTGTGGAGTCCCCATCCCTGAGGTGTCCAAGGAAGGCCTGGACGTGCTCTGGGCTGGGGACAAGGTGGGCATCGGGCACAGCTGGGACTCCATGGGCCGGGAGGGCTTTTCTGAACTCAAGGATTCTGGAATCCCGTGACTTCAGCTGCCAAATCAGTGACACTTGTGGGCACTTTTGATAATCCAGTCTCTATCAAACCCCCAACAGAGTGTCCAGATAACATTTCCACACTTAGCCTTGTATTCCAGCCAGGACTGCTGCTGGTTCCATTGCTTTTTCTGGAAGGGTTCTGACCTCACAGCTCTTGCAATAATAAACATTCCCAAGCAATTTTTCCTATCCTGGTTGTGAGGGAAAAGCTGATGGAAGCAGTGAGTCCTGGGCTGTGCCCTCACACACTTGAGGCCTGGCTTGCTGTGTCAGCTGTGACACTCTCAGTGTGACTCTTGCAGGCATCCAAACAAGGTCAGGGTTTCAGGATGACTTTTTGGGGTGTTTGGTCCCTTTTTCCAGTCACCAGCGGGATCAGGCCCTCTCTGCCTGACTTGGTTTTGGGCAATCTGTGCAGACACACTCTGGGTGTCTTCTGCAAGCGTTGTTGGAAATAAAATCTGTCTCATAACACATAAAAGCCAGGAGGAGATGTTTTATGGCCCTGCTGTCATCCCAAACCAGGAATACCCATAAACCCCAGATTTAACTAACAATCCCTCCAATCCAAACCTGTGTTAACCAGCCCCATAAATGATGAATAATGCAGGAGCGATAAAACCACTTAATAAAGCTGGATGTAAATGGCACAGAAGAAGCTGGGAGTAAAAGCCAGGCAGGATGGTTGGGGAGCAGCAGTGAGTGACACCCAGGTTTATGGTTCTATGGGCTGTGGTTAACCAGGATGTGGGTAATGAGCAGTAACTCAAGTGTCTTCCTGCTTCTGCCAGCTCATGTCACAGCCCTACACAGGCTTGGTTGAGTCTGTTCTGTAAAAAATCTTTCAAAAAAAAAAAAAAAAGAAAATCAGCTCCTTCTTCTTCTTTATTCTGGTTTTGTAGCCTGGTAATATGGCCACGTTTTACTACATTGTTGTTGGGTTTTTTGCTGCATTTATTTTCTATCTGGAAACTTTTCCAGAGCCTTCTAAAGAAATAAATGGACTCGGTGTTGTAGCAGAGCAGCAGGTGTCAAAATAAACCCTAAACTGGGAGCAAGATGGAAATACTGCATATTAGTCCAGGGAATAAAGTGCATTTTTAAATTCTTTGTTTTAGGGACCTAAGTGTTGTATTTAGTGATCCAGGGATATTTTGGAAACAAGGAAGATTCTGGTCCAAGCCATTCACTTGAGACTTGGTGATCCTTGTGTGTCCCAACTCAGAATAATTTGTGATTCTCTGATCCACAGGTGCCTCTCTGATATTTGTGAAGTCTAATGCAATGGTGATAAAGCTTTTGGGAGGGAATTTTATCAGACTTTATTCCTGATGCCTCCCAGAAACCCCTGTTGTGCTGGCAGGGAAAGATGAACAAAGCTGTAAAGCTTTACCACAAAATTTGCTATTTAAAGGATGTCAAGAGCTCAGCCATCCTTGCTCAGGGGAGATGTAGGCCCTGAGACAGGGATGTGAAATGATGTTTACAATTCCATCCATCTCCAGGAGTGCTTTTTAGCCAGGATGTGGATGTGGGAAGACACTGGGATTTGCAAAGCTCGCGTTCCGCTCGTGGTGGTGATCCCGGATGAGAGCCGGGTTTAACCGCAGCAGCCAAAGTGTTTCCATCCCTGGCCACAGCTTCCTGTGAAATCTGGCCAAGACTCCTCACCTCCCCACAGCTCCTCATCCCCAGGGTGGCGAGGCTGAGTCCCGAATTCCCAGGGATGTGATGAGGACAGTTTCCAGGAACGGGGTTTCGATGTCGCTGCAGACCATTAGCGGCGGAGTGGGAGCTGCATTAAGGGCAGGATTGAATTGCCAGTGAAGGCTCCTTGGGAGGGGAATATTGCTGCTGCAGCCGGGCACTTATATTTACATTTATGTTTAAATTCAGCCTTATTTGTAGAGCTAACTGCAGCAAACAATAAAAATGGGTGCAAGGGAAGAAGCGCCGCGCTCGGGCTGCAGCCAGGTGGTAAAATGAGGGAGGCACATCCTCCAAAGGAGGAGAACCTCAATTTTCTTACAATTACAACAATTTCTGACTCGGGGTGATGTCCCCTGATGTCTCTGTCTGATAACAGAGATTCCTGTCAGTCTCTGAGTCCTCTGTGATGCTGAGATAACGATGCTGAAGCTGCTGCCAGGCAATGTTTTTATCGTTGCCAAGGCCAACACCGTCATATGAGATCTTATCAAAGATGCAGAATGTTACTTCTGTTCTTTAAAAAATGCCAAGAGTAAATCCAGGGGTAGCAGCACTTTTCCCAAAACACTTTGAAAAAGGCCTTCGCAGTTTTCTTGCTGAATAATAGAGAAACTGAGCCTTATACTCAGCTGTGGCTTCATAAAATGTTTTAATTCTCTGTGGACAAGCTGTAGGGATTTTTTTTCCCATTCTCTTGTTTCTTGGCATTGCAGTAGCAGATGATTTTCAGAGGGCTCTGCTTCACAATATGGAATTGATCTCCTGCTGGCCTCAGCCACGGAGTGTGGGATTTTATGACCTGCCCAGGGGATCTGAGCACCCAGTTCTCTTTCATTTTAACAAGTGCTGTTGCTCAGATTCCCGTGGCACTTTTGGAAAAGCCAGCCAGGATTTCCCAGCCTCCCTGAAGGAACACCCTTTAGAAAGCACAGATAACACACCAGAGTCAGGAATATCAGATAAACCCTGACTGTTAGGGGTAACCTCTTTTTTTTTTTTTTTTTTTAACAGAGTGTAGATGATTTAAATATAAATTAATTTTGTTTCCCCAAAAGCTTTGAGCAGTTGCCACAGAGGGAATGAATCCAGCACCAGGATTCTACACCCCATAAAACCTTTTAGTGCCTTGCAGGGTGTTTGAGCTCTACCAGAAATGAGGAGTTTGCTTTTCTCAACACTTGCTTAGGGATTTTTTTGCTCAGTAACATTTTTTTTTTCTTCCTGTTGCAGGGAAAAGCTTCACTCTGACTATCACTGTCTTCACAAATCCTCCTCAAGTAGCCACGTACCACAGAGCCATCAAGATCACAGTGGATGGACCTCGGGAACCCCGAAGTAAGTGAGCTCAGATCAGCATTTCCAGAGGGATAAACTGATTTAATGCAGGGGCTCATCCCCATCCTCACAAAATCCAGCAATATCTGTTGCATGTGGAGAAAGGGGAATGTTTTAATCCTGCCTTCCGGAAGTTTTTTTTCTTTCTCACTGGTGTCCAGCTGATCCAGTGACTTGCATTTCTGAAATATTCAGCCAGGCATGGCTTGGCTCACATCCAGGAGCTGACAGAAGGGATGCTGGTAAAAGGTGGGCAGTGAATACCTTGCACATCATTTCTTGCTTTTCAGACGTTAAGAGGATTTTAAAGCATTGGAAACCAATATGGCATTGATCAAACCCTTCAGGCTCAGCCGCCCTGCAAACAGGAATAAATCCCGTGGTTGCTGCTTCCTGGAGTTCCCTGAGCCTCAGCTGCGGGAGAGCTTGGGAGCACCCATTTATTTGCACAGACAGCCAATCTTTCCTCTTTTCTTCCCTTTTAAAAAAAAATTAAGCACAAGGAGGAGCTGAAGGATGTGATATTCCCAGGGAAAACCCGAGCCTCACACACAGGTGGTTGTTTTGCTCAGGTGCTGAGGGCAGACAGATCTGTCTGGGTGAAAAGGAGTGAGGGCAGAGCAGATGGGCAAGGAGAGGTCACAGAACGAGGGAATGGTTTGGGAAGGAAGGGAACTTAAAGATCATCTCATTCCAACATAACCATGGGCAGGGACACCTCCCACTGTCCCAGGCTGCTCCAAGCCCCAGTGTCCAACCTGGCCTTGGGCACTGCCAGGGATCCAGGGGCAGCCACAGCTTCTCTGGGCACCCTGTGCCAGGGCCTGCCCACCCTCCCAGGGAACAATTCCTTCCCAATATCCCATCCAGCCCTGCCCTCTGGCACTGAGAAGCCATTCCCTGGGTCCTGTCCCTCCAGTCCTTGGAAATTGTCTCTCTCCATGTTTCCTGGGGCTCCTTCAGGCCCTGCAAGGCCACACTGAGCTCACCCCAGAGCTTCTCCTCTCCAGGCTGAACAATGCCAGCTCTCCCAGCCTTTCCTCCCAGCAGAGCTGCTCCATCCCTCTGCCCATCCTGGTGCCTCCTCTGGGCTCTCTCCAGCAGCTCCAGGTGCTCCCTGTGCTGGGATCCCAGAGTTTCTCTCGGTCACCAGAGGCGATCCTTGGCCTCAGCCACCACCCTGAATGGGGCATTTGCATATTGTTATCAAAATGTAAATTGAGGTTTGGGATGAGTTTCTTGCACCCCTCCCACACTCTTGGCAGAAGTGCTGGATGGTGCTTAAGTGGAATTGTCCCGGGAGAACAGAGCAGCAGGACTCAAACACCCTCCAGGGAATGAGACTCACAGCTCAGGGCTGCTTAACCAGGAAAAAAATGTTTCAAACTTCAGCTAAAATAGCTTAAAAAACTCAGGTTTTCTTCTGGAGCCTTCATTTGCTTGAACTGCATCATGATCCATGTTTTTAGTGGAAAAATCTGACCTATATTTTTTGGTTTTGAGGACAGGCCTTAAAACAAATACTCTGTCAGGGTAAGGCTCCTTATTTATTTATTCGTATTTCTTTGGTTTGTTGTTTGGGTTTTTTTATTTAAATTGTGGTTGAATTGTCCCCGAAAAAGATCCTCATTGAACCAGGCAGCTGTGCACATAAAAAAGATATTTGTATATGCAAATTCCAGATTTGCATATGCAATTACCTGGGCATGCTCATGGTTTGCAGACAACAAATAAACTTCAGTTCTTTGAATATGCATCTGCTTGAAACAAAATCCTCCTGCAGGCAAACCTTCTGCTGGAAATCAATTCTTCAGTTGGTAGAAGAGTTAATATTTAATAAGATTCTGCATTTTAAAAAGGAAGTGGAGATATGATCCATACGGAAGCAGCACACGGATCTTCCCAACTCAAATGTATGCAAAGGCTTCCTTGGAATTAATATCACTCGTTATAGGCAAATCAGCTGCACAGTGAGGGAGTTTTTGGGCATCTCATGAGGAAAGGTTGGACTCCCACCAGCAGGAATCCCCCCAGCAGGAATTCACAGTGGTTATTGCTGAGTCATTCGTGACACAGCATAGAAGGGATTGTGGAATCATGGAATGGTTTGGGTTGGAAGGGACCTTAAAAATCGTCTCATTCCCACCCCTGCCATGGCAGGGACACCTCCCACTGTCCCAGGCTGCTCCAAGCCCCAGTGTCCAACCTGGCCTTGGGCACTGCCAGGGATCCAGGGGCAGCCACAGCTTCTCTGGGCACCCTGTGCCAGGGCCTGCCCACACTGTGAGGGAACAATTCCTTCCCAATATCCCATCTAACCCTGTCCTCTCTTTAAAACCGTTCCCCTTTTTCCTGTCACTCTCTGCCTGCGTAAAAAGTTCCTCTCCCTGCTTTTTATAACCCCTGGAAGGGGCTCTGAGGTCTCCCTGGAGTCTTCTCCTCTCCAGGCTGAACACCCCCAGCTCTCCCAGCTTTTCCAGCGATTTTATTTTGCTTCCTTCATTTTTAAGTGGACATTAAAGGCCTCAGATTTGGCTTCTCCCCAAGACTTCCAAATCACAGCTGCAGCCACAACCACTCCAGTGTCTCTTCCCTAAATATCTTTGATGGAGACATGGATTGGCCTGGCTCACCCACAGGATCCGTGGTGAGCCCAGTCACACCAGGCCTGCTGCGGACTGAAGGGATTTAGAAGGATATCAGCCTTCTTGGATTGGGATGGGAAACAAAAGGAAAAACTGCTAGATTGGAGTGTTTTAATTTCAGTAATCGATATTTGGGAACATTCCCACAGATCCATGACTCCCTCAGTCACTTGAGCTGAAGGAATTCCAAACAGGCCGAGATGTGTTTTCTCCTGATTCACCAGAGATCTGTGGAAGCAGTGGGAACAAAATGAGACCCTGCTGTCTTCCAGAGATCTGGAAAAAAACCTGCTGAGGTCCAAAACCGACTCCAGGAAGAATTTTCGATTAATTTCCTTTATGTTTGTGATGGTTCTCTGACAGCCTGGATTCCAATAAGTGCACAGGGCCAGGGGAGGTTCAGATTAGGAATTAGAATCAGTTTTTCCCTGGCAGAGTGGTGAGGCCTTGGAATGAGCTGCCCAGGGAGGGGGTGCAGTCCCTGTGTGTGGGAGTGTTCAGAAGGAGTCTGGATGTGGCCCTTGGGGACAGGGTTTGGGGTGATGCTCCTGCTGCTGGGGTGGCACTGCCTGATCCTGGAGGGCTCTTCCCACCTTTCTGGGATTCTGTGATTTTTGGGCTCCCTGGATGTGTGGAGGTGACAATAGGTGACAATAGGTGACAATAGGTGACAATAACACTGTCAGGGCCACCTTTCCTCTGCCTGTGGACATCGTACTTCTGCACATCCCATTATCCATTAGGTCCTGGTTGCTGGAATGTCCAGGTCTTTATCCAACAGCACCTCTGCACATCTAAATTTGCACTTAAAATTCATCATTCCCATGTGTGGGACTTCCTCATCGTCCTTTTTTTGCCATTTGTGCCTACCCAGACAAAACTTCTCCTCAAATTGTCCCAGCTCATAAAGAGAGCCAAGGTACTTAAAAACCTGGCTCTTCCTCCCCTGCTCTCATTATGGATTTTTAAAACCTCTTTTGAAATGAGCATTTTTATTCCCCACTTCTGAATAAATGCTTATTTTCAAAACTTTTTTTTTTTTTTTCCTAAAAAGAAATCCTGCTGCACTGTCAGGGAGAAGGGCAGGATGACCTAACCCATCATTTTCTTCTCCAACTTCTCTGATTGTATGATTCATAAAGCAATTTCTGTTTTTATGAGCTAAGTCCGTGGGGAAAATCATTAGCAGTAACCAGATCAAGAGTAGTGCTCCTGATGAAAATACTTTTGGTTAGGAAACTTGGTAGAAATAGTCTGAGTCTTAAATTAAATATTTCCCTTAGGCCATTTGACCTGCTGTGTACATCTGCTGAAAAATTAGGGTTTTTTCCTTCTTTTGACTGCTTTTTTCTGGTTTTCCTTATTGAATTGTTTTAACCTACACAGCTCTGAAAAATTCGCTTATGGCCCAGGTGCCTGAAAGTGATGCAAAAAGGAAAAGGCTACATGGATTTAGCCTTGGTCTAAAGTTAAGCTAGGCTTTAAATGTGGTTATTCCCTGTTGGATACATAGTTTTCCCAAATACTTTTTGGAAAAAAAAATATCCAGGAGTGGAATGCTGACGAGTGGGGAGAGAGGGAATGTATTGCTGAGCAGGAGTTGAGAAGGAGCCTAAAAACTGGTGGTTCTGTTCTGAAGGAAATGTGGCCCTGCCTGAGGTCATTTTTAGGAAAACCCGAAGAAAACTTTTTCCTAATATAATAATAATAATAATAATAATAATAATAATAATAATAATAATAATANACTAATATAATAATAATAATAATAATAATAATAATAATAATAATAATAATAATAATAATAATAATAATAATAAAGGTCAAACTGTTTCACACAAGAACCTTCTCATCCCAGTGGGCTGAAATAATATTAATGCCTTTATTTCTTGCTCATTTTCTGCTGCAAGTGCCTCGTTTTGGAAACTGAGACTGAATTGTACCAAATAACAACTTAGACACCATTAAAAATGGAACCATTTTGTTATGGGAAGACATCCAGCATATAAATTTCAGTGGTGGATTGTCAGATCCTTTCACTCACCTGGAATTACCGGGTCTGAGAGTTACTTAGGAGAAAAGACATGAAGGAGGTCCCAGCACAGGGAGCACCTGGAGCTGCTGGAGAGAGCCCAGAGGAGGCACCAGGATGGGCAGAGGGATGGAGCAGCTCTGCTGGGAGGAAAGGCTGGGAGAGCTGGCATTGTTCAGCCTGGAGAGGAGAAGCTCTGGGGTGAGCTCAGTGTGGCCTTGCAGGGCCTGAAGGAGCCCCAGGAAACATGGAGAGAGACAATTTCCAAGGGCTGGAGGGACAGGACCCAGGGAATGGCTTCCCAGTGCCAGAGGGCAGGGCTGGATGGGATATTGGGAAGGAATTGTTCCCTGGGAGGGTGGGGAGGCCCTGGCACAGGGTGCCCAGAGAAGCTGTGGCTGCCCCTGGATCCCTGGCAGTGCCCAAGGCCAGGTTGGACACTGGGGCTTGGAGCAGCCTGGGACAGTGGGAGGGGTCCCTGCCATGGCAGGGGTGGAATGGGATGATCTTTAAGGTTCTTCCCAACCCAAACCATTCCATGATATAAATCCTGCAAGAAAGCAAAGTCATCTCTTTTCCAACATGTTTCCATTTTTTTAAAAATTTTGAACAACATTTATGAATCTCTGAATTCTAACAGATAAAGGATCTCATTAAGGAAAGACAGGAATTCTTGGCTTCAAGGCCTTTGGTCTGGAAATATGACTGGAAATGTGATGATTTCATGGCAATCTTCCAGCCACTCCTAAGCTATTCTTCTTCCCAATATCCTGCCTAACCCTGCTCTCTGTCAGTTTGAAGCCATTCCCCCTTGTCCTGTCACTCCATGCCCTGGTGAAAATCCCTCTCCAGCCTTTTTGTAGCCCCTTTATGTACTGGATGGAGTTTATGGACTTTAACTGGTTGGCAGTGCAAAGGATTATGAAATTTAAATGAATGCCTGGCACTCTCTGGCAGAGCAGCGATCATGAGGATCCTCTATGTCCCATCAATAAGTTGGATCTCAGTAGGTTTTTAACTCTCCCATCCTTGAGGATTCATGGTGCAGGCACTCCTTTTCCATATGGAATGGGATTCTTTTCCCTGGCATTTATCAGTCTCTCTGCTGAGTCAGGGGAGCTGAGATTGGGTGATGTGAGGCAGGGAATTTGTAATTTATTTAGTTCAATAAAATGGTCAAAGACGTGGAGCAGGAAACCTGGTGACAACACTGCTTTTCTGGGAGTGCAGTAGGTCCTATAGATTTACTTCCCAAATTATTTGGCTTTTTTTTAATATGAAACACACAAGTGTTGACAGGACACTTCTTCCTTGAGAAATCAGGGACACAGGAGGCCAGAGCTGCTGCACTGTGGGTTAGCAATGAAGCAAAGTCTGGCCCAGTCCTGTAGAAATTATTTCAACTCCTTTTCTCAGTCACTTCATCCCAAAGCTCTTTTTTCACTCCTCTTGAATGAATGTGATTTTAAATCTAATCATTTTGGTGACCCTCCGTGATCTCTCTCTGCTGCAATCAGTGGGAAGTGCTCTGAACTGGGACAAAACCGGAATCAGGGGAATGTAGATTATTTCTGAACATGTTTCACTAGGCCTGACTTTCTCCTGCCAACTGCCCTCCCTACAAAGGTTTTGTAGCTGTTAAAACCAGTGAACAAGATGAAGATCTTTTGGGAAGGGAACATTTTCCATAGGAACAGGAAAACATGAGGGAACAAAAGGTTTGAAGCAGATGCTGGGGCTGGGAAAGGATGGACTTGGGGCTGGATCCCTCAGCGGAGCTGCCTGTTGTGGGTTTTAGGGAATTATTTTGCCTTTACCCTTCCTAGAAGGAGATTTGTTGGCCAAGCTGGGCTGTTGGAGCATCAATCACTCTGTCCTTCAGGACTGGCAGATGAGAAGTTTTCCTTCAGATTTTTCCTTCCCTCTGTGAGCTGATTCCTCCAGCCAGCCCCCCACAGAGGTGGGAGACAGAGCCTCCTCTTGCTCAGCTCCTGAGGGGGCTGGGAGGAGGGAGAGGGAAACGTTCAACCCTCATGGAGAGCTCAGACACTCCTGTTTGCTAAAGAAGATTTTGGCAATGCAGGACCTTCTTCGAAGCCTCAGTTTTTGAGGAGATCCCTTATTTACAGATTCCCCAAAACACCACATGGGGATGGGAATGGCTGGAGGAAGCTGTACAGCATTTTCAGTGACCAGTCCTGGGTTTTTTTATTGAAATAAAACTGGAAAGAGTGAAAATCCACCTGCACTGCAGTTCCTCCCATCTTTGCCTGCTCTGGATTATCATCTGAAGCATTCCCTCCTCCACACAAACACACTGCAAGCTTTTCCTTCATCCTTTATGTTCATGGTGAACAATGCAAAAAGGGCTTTACTTTTGCTCTGCTTCTCCATTTGTGCTCCTGCTCTTTGGGAATTGTAATGAGGAAATGCCTTTTCTCTCAGTGTTAATGAGAAACCTTGGTCAGGCTGATCCCGTGTCTGCGCTGTGCAAAGCAGGAGGGAGAGAATTCATGAGAGAAAATTGTGTTCTTCCAGTGCCTAAAGCGGCTCCAGGAGAGCTGGAGAGGGATTTTTCACAAGGTATGGAGGGACAGGACACAGGGAATGGCTTTAAGCTGAAGGAGGGCAGGGCTGGATGGGATTTTGGGAAGGAATTGTTCCCTGGGAGGGTGGGCAGGCCCTGGCACAGGGTGCCCAGAGAAGCTGTGGCTGCCCCTGGATCCCTGGCAGTGCCCAAGGCCAGGCTGGAAGAACCTGGGATGGTGGAAGGTGTCCCTGCCCACAGCAGGGATCTTTAAGGTCCCTTCCAACCCAAACCATTCCATGATTCCACGAGAGGCAATCTCAACTCTGCCTGGGAATCACCAGGGCAGGAGTTGTCTGTCCTACAAGGACACGATGTCCTCATAAATCACTTAAACACATCCTAAAGAGACAGAAGGATGGAAACATCTTCCCTGCATTCCTGAATCATGGAACAGATTAGGAACAGCATGTAAAAATGGGAGGAGACACCAGAAAGAATTTACCCAGTCATAAACAAAACACTGACACTTTTTTTTTTAAATAGTGCCTGACCTTTGTTCCTTTATTCGTCCTCTGAATTTGTAGCTTGAGTCCATCAAACACCACAACCACCAGGCCACCTTCTGGGGCTGACCAGTCCAGAAAAGCCAGGCTGTGTCACAGCCCTCAGCACATAAAGCTGCAGGAAAAAAAAAAATATTTATGGGACGGTGTTGATTTAATTTTTAAGGATTCTGTTTGTGTGATTCCTCCCTGCAGCCGGCACCACGGGCTGTTCCTCATTACCTGCCCCACGTATCTTCCCAATCTCACCACAAGCAGTTTGGGTTGACCACACCACTTCCCTCTTGAAAGTTAATTCTGTTTGACTCACCCTGCGCTGCTCGGGCCGAGCCAAGGAAAACAAGGCAAAGAATAACCTGCTTGTATCCAGTTTGGAAACTTCTCAGAGGCCCTGCTTTCAGAATGCTCCACAGTAGCTCACTATATCTGCCTGCAGCTGCACAGAAAATCAGGGAAGCAAAAAAAAAAGAAAAAAAAGGGTTCCACAACTTAAAATAAAGCCCAGGCAGAACCACGTGAAATTCAGGAGCTCCCAGTTCACAATGGAGCGTTAGTCCAGAGGAGGAACCAACAGATTAAAATAGCCAAGCTCATTTCTGTGGAAAAAGAGTATTTTCAACTGTTGTGTGGCAACACCAGGCACTGGATTTGGTAAAAGCAAAGGTCTTTAGTTCAAGGGAGGTGTGTAGACCCAGTTATAGCCTTTTTTTTGGGCAGGAGCAAAGCTACAAGTGGTCAAAGTCTGAGTGATCAGCATCCACGGGGAGTAAATTTAATTTTGTGTTGCCAAATTCCCCAGGTTTACATAAACACTGAGCCACAGGACTTGACCTTTAAGTTGCAGGTCCCTTGTTCAGCCCTGAGGGTGAGTGATGGGGACCTTTCACTGTCTGGAGATATTAACGATGAAATGTTCCTGTCTCAGCAATTCTTCTGATGTTTGTACAACCACTTCCCTGTTTGGAGTCACTGCAGAGGTGACAAATGTCCTCATCCCTGAGCTTTTCCTGCTCAGGATATTCCAGGGTTCCATGACTGTGTTTTCAGCAGCTCTCCCTTGGACAGAGGAGTCTCTTTGTGCCTGTGTTTTACTTTTCTCTTGGTTGCTCCCTGAGCTGGTGCTTGGCTGGTTGGGCCTCATTCTGCACCTTCTGTTTCAGCCAAAGCCCAGCTCTGCTGTCTCAGCCGTGGCTGCAGGGGATTCCTGGGGCCACGCTGTGTCCGTGTGGGAAGATGCAAACCCCAAAGAAACAAAAGAGGCTTTTGGCAGAGCAATGCTTGACTTGGGACTCATTCAAACATTGTCAAGGGCTTGGGGTTTTACAGGTTGAGATGGGGGAAAGGGAAAAGAAGGCAAAGGCTGTAATTTGGCAAACTCGTTTAACTTTGATGATCAGCTTCTTCCCTCTAAACTCCTAAAGCTCCGTGACTTTTTCTTCACTGCCATGACCTAATTCCCGGGGTGAACCCAGGGAATAATTGCACTTCCACAAGAGAAAGAGAGGGCACACAGAGATTCAGCAGAAGTTTCGGTGGATCTACACAAAATAATTTTGGTTTTAGTGGAAATACACTTGTGCTTTGCTGTTTGTACCTCACAGGCCTCACCAGCAGAGCTGGGGGAGAGGAGGAAAAATTTCCTGCCTCAAAAATTTGTCAGGATTGCTTTTTCTGGAATGAGGACCTCAGGATAGAGCTGAGGGCTTTCTGTGTTCATCAGGAAGAGGGAAAGAGCTGGACAGACCCAGCCTGAGGACCCTGTGGTCTCACAGTCAGTGGAGAGAGGGAAAACTCAGCCTCCACTTGTCCTTTTTCCTGGGAATGTTCCCCCTGGAGCTCTCCCAACACAACTGGATAGAGTCTCAGTGATGGTAAAGGCTCCCAGCCTGAAATTAGGGCAGAAAATTGGAGATGGGAAGCCCAAGGAGGGCATGGAGTCTCCATCTCTGGAGATATTCCAAACCCACCGGGATGTGTTCCTGTGTCAGCTGCTCCACGTGACCCTGCTTGGACTGGGTGAGCTCCAGAGATCCCTTCCCACCCTGAAAATTCTGGGATTCTGCGAGCTGGAGTTCATTTTTTAGAATGTATCGGGCAAGAGGGTCTTGATCTGGACTCTCCCACCTGCTCTGGTTTGTTCTGGGACAGGATTCTTTCTTTTTACAAATTTTTCTCTACCTAAACCGTTTGTGTGGGTTTAAAAAAGAAAAAAAAAAAAAAACAAAAACAAAAAAACCCCATTGATTTTAAAGAGAAGAGCTAAGCAAAAAAATCTTGTCAAAATATTGTTTCATTACTGTTAGAACATGTAGGGAAAAAATTCCAGAATGTCCAAAGGAGGGGCAAGAAGCTCCCTGGGGTTTCCCCCAGGAATCTGTAATTCCTGGTTCACCTTATTGGTGTCACTGCACACAGAAAAATTGGATGACTTTGTGGAAAAATTAAATGCTCAGCACAGGATTGTACCTTAAACATAATTTTATCTGCAGTTATTCTGAGTGAGGAGCAGATTTTTCCAACCAGGAGGAGCTTTGAAGGGGAGCTGACAGGAGAATTCAGCTGGAAGGGCTTCCCAGTGTCCCAGGGCATCTGTGGCTCAGCCTGGCCATGGAGTCAGGGCATGTCCAACCTCATTCCCACATTTCCCAGCTCCTCCTGCCTGGAGCCAGGTGAGGACTGATGACCAACACTGCTCCTGCTGCTAATTACAGGCAGGAAACATTGGGATAATCTCCTGTCTGCCACGATGCTCCTGTCTGGAGATGAGGCTTGTGCTGTCCTGCACTTGAAAAGAAACAGGGGGAAAAAAAAAAAAAAAAGATGTAATTGCTGATGAATCTCCTTGAGACTCTGCCTGCCCTATTTGTGCTCTCCACAGCAATAATATTTGTCACTGAGGAAATAGAAAATATCCTACAGGGTGTCTAATTCCTTCTTTAGGGACTTTTTACTTTATTTTTAATGATGTAGAGGAGGCTGGTGAGCTCTGACACTGAGCTGATCCTTCTGATGTGCAGAGAGGAGATCAGGGAAAAAGAGTGGGCAAAATATTTTATATCTGGGATATCTGGCACGCAGAAAAACAATGTTTAGGCAGTGTTAATTCAATAAATATGCTTTTTTGCAAGTGTTATGGTTGATTTTAAAGCATTTCCCACCTTGGTAATAATATGGAAGCTTTGTATTTTAATTAATAGAATCACAGCACTGGGTTGGGAGGGACCTTAAAGCTCATTTTGTTCCACCCCCTGTGCTGCAGTGACACCTTCCACTATCCCAGAGTGCTCCAAGCCCTGTCCCTGAACACTTCCATGAGTGAGGAATTAATTTTTTACAAGAATATATTATTTTTTTGCACTACACTCAGCGTGCTCCCTTCCTAGAACGATATGAGTGAGTACATTTTCCTCTCCTCGTTGTACAAAATAATTGCATTCGTTTTAGCCCCAAGGCCCAGAACAATGTTCAGCACTTGATGAACTGGGCACAGTGAAAGGTGGGTGATTTTCTACCCCACTGAAGCTGGAGCCAACCCAAAACCCCGAATAAAACCAGCCCTGGAAAGAGGAGATGCTTGGATCAAAGTGCCTCCAAAAAGAAGAAAACTTTCTTTAAACTCACTCCTTACTTTGGTAAAGCCTGGCCAGACACTGCATTTTCCTGGGAATAATCCACTTTTTGGGTGTGAAAAATTTCCTTTTCCACACAGGAAAAGGGAAGAGGCAGAGGAGAGAATGGGAGGAATTCAGGGAGAAAGGCTCAGCTTAATTAAACTCCCAGTGTGGTTTAAACCCAGGAGCAACCAAACCACACTGACCCCCCCACCTTCCCTGGTGGGATGGGGAGGGAAATTGGAAAAAAAGCCCCATGGGTTGGGATAAGAACAGTTTGATAATTGAAATTTAAAAATAAATAAAGGAAAAGGAGATAACAAAAGGAGAGAAATAAAACCTTTTCCTGATGTCCAGGCCAAACCTTCCCTGACACAGCTCCGAGTCTTTCCCTCAGATCCCCGTACTCTGATTTGGGAGTGGATGAGAACAAGTGACAGGAGAGTGGAGTAATTAAAAGAAAAAAAACTTGATTAGAAGACAAAAAAAAAAACAACCATAAAATCACAGAATGGTTGGTTTGGGAGGGACCTTAAATATCACCTAATTCCACCCCCTGCCATGGACAGGGATATCCCTTAATCCATCCCAGCAGTGTTTGTTTGTAAAATGGTCCCAGTTTTCCACAAGAATTCCAGCTGGAAGAAGGAGAGCAGCGATGCCTTTCCTTGGCTTCTGCTTTCCCCAATTCTGCCTCTCTGAGCCTGGAAGGCATCTAAGGAACCCTTCAAAAATAAAAAAAAATTCAAGGAAAACTCAAAATTTAAAAGGATGGTAAAGGAAACTCGTTTCTTTTCCTGCAACTGGAGCGCTGCCGTCATCCTTGTAGGCCCAGTGTGAATCCCACCATTCCCAGCCCCATTCCCTACAAAACCAGGAGCTGCCAAGGCACTTTGCTCCTGTCATTTCCACATCCACCATCCCAACATCTGGCTGCAGGCCAAGGCTGAGCGTTCCACAGTCTCTCAAAGTCTATAAAACTGCATTTCCCTGCCATTAAGAGGGGAAGCACTTTCATGTTGCCTCGCTGTAAAAGTCTTGGAAGAGCCAATGTTTTCCCTGCCCTCCCTGTGTAATATTCCGTGTAAAAAAAATCCTCCTGACCTCACTCAGGCAGCATTTGGAAGGGATAAGGTAAAAAAAAAAAAGGCAAAAAGACCCCAAACCCTGTGGTTTAGCCAAGCTGGCTGCATGTCCTGTTTATTCCAGCGTCTCAAACACCGACCCTGCAACCTGAGGGGGAAAAGTGTTGCTTTTTCTTTTCCCTGCTGATTGATCCTTGTCAAAAAACTCTGGGGACACAGGGAGGGGAAGGGGGCAGTGGTTCCACCTCGTGTGAGCTCTGTGCCAAAGTCTTCCTTCAGCAGCTGGAAGCTGGGGAGATTTCCATAAAGATTTGTGGCACCTCATGGCCGGAGTGGCTCAGCAGAGCCAAAGCCGCTTCCAAGCACCTTCCTGCTGCTCTTTTTCATCCTGGAAAAGGGAGGGCTGGGCTTGTGGTCACCTCACTGGGCTGGGAGTCGCCACAGGGTCATTGCCTGGCCACCTCATTTCTCTGTCATTCCATTTTCCACCTGTCCAAAGGGTTAATAACAGTCCTGGCTTTTCCAGGGGTGAGCTGAGGATAAGTTGCCTGCTCTAGCAAGGTGTTTAGAGGGTAACTTCAAAGCGAAGCTAATAAACACCAAAATACGAGTCACCCTCACAAAGCCCTGCCTGTGCTTTGAGAGTGGCTGGGGAGAACTATTTATATTTGTTACATTTTTCTGACACAGTTCTTCACTTCCCTTCTGCAGAGCTTTGGTGCCAAACAGGTTCTGTGCAGGCAGAGTAGGAGAAATATTAAACAGATTTGCTGGCTGGGGACAGGGAGGGTAAAGAGGAACTTCTGGAGCTCCATCTTGAGGTGACAATTGCCTGGTGTTGATTCTGAGTGTTTCCCACCCAAAATTAAAATATAGGCACAAAAGCAGCAGAGTTTTCCTGAGGAAGAACCTGTTGGTGCTCATCTTTCTTCCTTGCATTGACACAAATGGAATTTCCACAAATTCCAGGGATGAGGCAGATCTTGGCTGTGCCCCTGCGCTCCTGGGCATCCCAAGCTCCATGAGGAGGCTGAAGGCTGAAACACCTCCAAAATTCAGCTGGAGGCTCTGGGGCAGCACAGGAAGGGATGGGAGGGTCCAGGAGATTCACTTGGTGGATGCAGGGTACAGAGAGATCTTGGAAATCAGGAGGAATTTTGGATATCAGGAGGAATTTTGTCACAGGAAGGATTGTTAAACATTCAGATGAGTTGCCCAGGGAGGTTTGGAGTCCCCATCCCTGGAGGTGTCCCAGGAAGGGCTGGAGGTGGCACTCAGAGCTCTGGGCTGGGGACAAGGTGGGCATCGGGCACAGCTGGGACTCCATGGGCTGGGAGGGCTTTTCCAGCCTTAATCCTGGGATTCTGTGAGACAAGCTGAGACCTTCCCATCAGCCTGGAAACAGCCTGGGAAGAGCCTGGCACTGTGGGGTTCAGGAGAGGTGGGAGGAGAAGGGGAGGTCACAGAGGGTCAAGCGTGGCCTTCCTGCACCCCCTTAAAAGCAGGAGAAGCCTGAGGAGAAGCTGAAATGAGGAATAAATGCCAGTGTGGGGCTGGATTTGGAAGGATGTGACTCTTGGCTCTGCGAGCCCTGGGTTGAGCCTGCTGGAGCTTAAAATAATCCCCATGGATGAGGTATTTTACACATCTTGTGTGACTCCACATGTTGGCGTTCACATCCAGGGTCAGGAGCCCAAGGCTTGAGGAACTTCCAGCTTTTCCCTGCTGACAGATGCAGCATTTGCTGCTGACCAACCAGACTGTCAGATAAAAGTCCTTTTCATCTGCCTTTGCTTCTCCCCTCCTTTTTTATTTTTTTATTTTTTTTAAGCCCTAATGGGTCTCTTTAGTGATGAAACCACTGCTCTATAATATGTCTTTTTACATTTTAATTCCTCCCCCTCCCCTTGGGATAATTTACAGCACAGTGTGGAATCTGAGACAGTTCAAGCTGTGCCAAAGGGCCTGGCAACGGGAAGAAATGCCGAGCCACTGAGATTTGGAACCATAAGACGAGTTATAAAATTTAATTTTAGAAATGCAGCTACTGGGAACTGCTTTTAAATACACATTTTCCTTTTAGTGCATAAAATGGGCCTGTGTTTTGATTGAGCTGTCAGGGTGGCTTGAAAGAGTTCTCTGTAGACGAAGGGGCCTACAGGGCTCTGCAGAGAACTTTTGCTGCTAATCCACTGACATTCAACATTGGGAGCGGGATTTTTAGGAATGTTTATGGATTAAAAGCCACGGGGATGTGTGAAGGGAACAGTGGATTAAAAAAAAAATAATGCCAATTTTTTATATAATCATGGAATGGTTTGAGTTGGAAGGGACCTTAAAGATAATCCAGTGCCACCCCTGCCATGGCAGGGACACCTCCCACTGTCCCAGGCTGCTCCAAGCCCCAGTGTCCAGCCTGGCCTTGGGCACTGCCAGGGATCCAGGGGCAGCCACAGCTTCTCTGGGCGCCCTGTGCCAGGGCCTGACCATCCTCCCAGAGAAGAATTTTTTCCTAATTTCCAATCTTACTCTGCCTTCCTTCACCTTAAGGCCATTCCTCCTTTTCTTGTCACAAGTTTCCCTGTTTCTTCAAGGGAACGAGTAGAAAAATAAAGATTTTTGACCTCTGGGCTGGAGATTGGACCTGCATTCCTGGCAGGGCAACAGTATCCGATGCAAAGAAGGACAAGAGATAAGGCACAAAGATCCATGAGGCAGCTGATTTCCTGAGACAAATCCAATGTGCAGAAATCATAGAATAGAATCATGGAGTATCCTGAGCTGGAAGGGACCCGCAAGGATCATCCAGTCCAACTCCTGTCCCTGCACAGGCATCCCAGCAATCCCACCCTGTGCATCCCTGGGAGCATTATCCAAATGCTCCTGGAGCTCTGGCAGCTTTGGGGCTGTGACCCTTGAAAAGTCTGAGGGAATTGGGATTGTTCAGCCTGGAGAAGAGAAGCTCCCAGGTGACCTCATTGTGGCCTTTCGGTGCCTCAATGCTCCTGAAGGAGCCAACAGGAAACATGGAGAGAGACAATTTCCAAGGGCTGGAGGGACAGGACCCAGGGAATGGCTTCCCAGTGCCAGAGGGCAGGGCTGGATGGGAGATTGGGAAGGAATTGTTCCCTGGGAGGGTGGGCAGGCCCTGGCACAGGGTGCCCAGAGAAGCTGTGGCTGCCCCTGGATCCCTGGCAGTGCCCAAGGCCAGGGTGGACACTGGGGCTTGGAGCAGCCTGGGACAGTGGGAGGTAGAAATGTGTCATCTTTGTCCTTCCAGCTGAATCTGGATGTGTCCCGATGCTGCCCTGGCTCTCCAAGATTTTCCCTGTCCTCTCCCAGCCCTGCAGCTTCATGGGCACCGCGCTCCAAGGGCTGCTCTGGAAGTGCTGGACCCTGTAATTCCCATATGGCTGTGACCAAGTCCCCTGTGCCCTGGCTGATGCTTTAAATTCAACATTTCCTCTCTCAGAGCTGAGTCTCTGATGGGACCTCACATTCCTGAAACTCCCAGTGCCACCAAGAAACCTCATTATTCCAGCTTCAATTCTTCCCATGTTTATTTCCCATTCCTGTCCATAAATCCATTGCAAAAGGATCCAAAAATGAGATTAGCTTGGGTTCGTTATTTTATTGCCCCGTAGCACTTGGCTGATGATGGTGCCTGGTGACAATCTGGGATTGAATTTTTAAGGAGTTATCCCAGTGCAGGTTTAGTACAGGGGCCATTTCCTCCTTTTAGAAACCATAGGAAGGGTAGGAAGGCCCTGAAATTTTCAGTGGATCTGGTTCTTCAGCCTAGGGGACATCTCAGGCTGCCCCACGATAAGATTGCAATGCATGAGAGGAGATTTCGGTTTAATTTGAGGCAGTCCCAGCTTAGGGCCATCACCAGTGGATCAGGGGTTGCAAAAACAAGGGGGAAAAAAATTAAAAATAAACCGAAACCAACAGACCTCATGTACCAAGTGAGCTTTTCTGATCTTTTTCCCCCCCCTCCCACACTAGGACATCGCCAGAAAATAGACGAGCAGACAAAGCCCGGCAGCTTGTCCTTTTCTGAGCGCCTGAGCGAGCTGGAGCAGTTGCGTCGCACGGCCATGAGGGTCAGCCCACACCACCCAGCCCCCACACCCAACCCTCGAGCCTCCTTGAACCACAGCACAGCTTTTAACCCTCAGCCTCAGAGTCAGATTCAGGGTAAGTACCCAAAATCCTCCCCTCTGCTCGCCCACCGCCATCCCCGCGCCCTACATGGACCCGCGGCCGCACCGTTCACGGCCCTGCTGTGCTTCCGTCTCCTCGGGGCTCTCCTTGGGTGTCTTTGACACGTGAGACCCTGTAAGGAGTGAAAAGAGGGGCTTCCCAATGGATGTTTGTGTTTTGGGAAGCCTGGCAGGTTTTAAGGGGTCCATTCCGTGTCTCCGCAGCGTCAGCACAGCTCGTGGGGTTTGTTGTCCTCAACCTGTGCCTCGTAACACCTTTGTTGCCTTGCAAAGCCAGGCCTTTTCCATGTGTACTTCCCAATGGATATTTGTCAATGAGTGCTCTTGAGGGAGAGGGAAATACTACCAACGCCTTGCTTTGACCTTTCCCAGGAAGGCGGCAGCAAAGAGAGCTTTGAAAAATGCTTCATCCCCTAAAAATTCCCTCTGAGTGTCGAGGCTTTCTTAGGACAGGCTGCTTTGGAGGTGTTTCTGCGGCCGGTGGTTTCCCAGTGGGTTTTGTTGGAATGAAAACCTGCAAAAGGGTGACTCAGGAGTCTGATTTCGTCCCAGGCTCGGATGAAACCGAGTCATCCTGCTTGGAATCTTATCTGGCATCCCCAGAGCTGAGTCTGTCCCTGCTAAAATTCCTGCTGAAATTTGGGCAGTGGGTCAGGTCACTGAGCTGTTCCCATAAGAATATAGATTCATAGGGAGATGCCCCCCCAAAAAGAGTTTGTGGGACAGTGTTGGTTTCAGCAGGTGCTGTTCCTAATGGAATTTTCCTCTCTTCTTCCAAGCAGAATAAAATGGGCTCAGTCAAGGTTCTCTGCTGGGGTTTTGGAGAGCAGTAGTTACTGGGAATCGGGATAAGTTCTTATTTTGGGATTTATTTTCAAGAGCAGGGTGCTCTTTCCTGCAGGCAGGAAAGGTTATTGCTCACCTAAGGCAACACTTGGAACTTTCCTTTCTTCCCAGGGCTTAGAACATCTGTGGCTGAGTGGAATTATTGCAAATCTGCTGGGTTTGGGGTATTTTTGAGAATCATAGAATCAGGGAATAGTTTGGGTTGGAAAGGACCTTAAAGATGATGTAGTTTCAACCCAAACCATGGGTAGGGGCACCTTGCACTATCCCGTGTTGCTCCAAGCCCAGTCCAAGCTGGCCTTGGACACTTCCAGGGATTGGAGCAACCACAAAATCCTGTGGGCAACCTGCGTCTTCCTCACAGGGAAGAATTTCTCCCTAATATCCAACTTAATCCTACTAAACCCTACTGATTTTACTACTAAAAATCAACAAATTATCATGTGCTGTACAAAGCAAAAATAAACTGGAAGCACCACCCTGGATTAATTCCAGGTCAGTTCAGGTGAACGATCCAACCTCTCGCGTTCCCCTCACTTCTTCCCCTGATCTGCAGAGCAAACCACGTTGGGTTTCTCCTGCTCAGGGCTCCATTGCTATAAAAGAAAACACATTTTATTGTGGCTGCTCAGCAGCCAGAGCACACGTGGGTGGAGGTATCGGTGGCAGCCTCGCATTCTTCAGCTTCTTGGGAACGCTTTCTGCTTAGCCGAGTATCAGGTTTAACACCCAGGATCCCTCTTCCCTGCTTTCCTGTGGAATTCCCGATGGTTTTTTCACGCTGGGCCCTGGATCCAGCTGCTCCCTCCAGGAATAGTTGCAGGAAGTTGCTGGGCTTTGCTGTTTCAAACAGGATTTTAATGTGTTTCACCTGCGGATGTAGCTCAGACATTGATGTTTCCTCATGGATATTCTTCTCTTCTCCTGGTTCCACTTCCCCTCCCAAATGTGTGTTTTCCATTGAGGATGGAACTTGTTGAGGCTTGCAGTGGGTATGAGGAGAATAAACCCCAAACTGAAGCCTCTCTCATTTGTCTGCTGCCATCACCTTTTAACTTTCAGGGCTCATCTTT
Organism: Orthonyx spaldingii; assembly: GCA_013397795.1. NCBI lineage: Eukaryota > Metazoa > Chordata > Aves > Passeriformes > Orthonychidae > Orthonyx > Orthonyx spaldingii. The sequence continues at coordinate 45,888 of VZTJ01002594.1, read as the reverse complement.
TCAGGGTCACACAGAAAAAAAAATGGATGGGGTGGGAAGAAGCTTCAGCACCATCATTTTTTCCTCGGTGTTCAAAGTTTGATTGGATTATTGTTGATCCCTTGTGTGAGCTGGGATATTTCATTTCTTTTTTGTTATTATTTTTGTTTATTCCGTTTCAGAGCAGAGGCCTCCAAAACAAGGGAGGGAAGGGAGAAGAAGGGGCTGGGAGAGCTGGAATTGTTCAGCCTTGAGAAGGGAAACTTTGGGGTGACCTCAGTGTGGCCTTTTAGTGACTGAAGGAGCCAACAGAAAACATGGAGAGAGACAATTTCCAAGGCGTGGAGGGGCAGGAAACAGGGAATGGATTCAAACTGGCAGAGAGCAGGGTAAGGTGGGAGATTGGGAAGGAATTGTTCCCTGGGAGGGTGGGCAGGCCCTGGCACAGGGTGCCCAGAGAAGCTGTGGCTGCCCCTGGATCCCTGGCAGTGCCCAAGGCCAGGTTGGACACTGGGGCTTGGAGCAGCCTGGGACAGTGGGAGGTGTCCCTGCCATGGCAGGGGGTGGAACAAAATGATCTTTAATGTCGCTTCCAACTCAAACTCTTCAGGGATTCTGTGATTCCAAGAAAATCAAAACACTTCTGAACATCCCATTTCCATACCTACCTGCCCATCTCTGCATCCTGAAACATTTTTAGTGAAACTTTCTCACTGAAGAGAGCACAAAGTCCTTTTTATAAGACATAAACCCCCATCCATTGCTAAATTCCAAGCAGTATCCCTAAACTTTAACTCCCACCAGGAGGAACCACAAGTTGCTCCTCCACTCATCCAAACCCACTTATCTCTTTCTAAAAAAAACCAAAAAAAACAAAACTAAAATAGTTTTTAGAGCAGTTCTTGGATTGCAAGGGGCAGGTTGCCATGCCACCAAACCACTGTTTATTTGTTGAGGTTTTCAGCTAGAAAAGGATTGAGGTTAATTTTAACTTCCTATTTTAGCAAGTCTTGAATGGGAGCAGAAAACCTTTTGTGTCACGGATACAAATCCACGTTCAGAGTTAAGTTCAAGCCCATAAATTGCTTTAATCAAGTTTTCTGCTTCTTCCATATCACAAGGAGGGAGCCGAGTCCACCTGTTCCCTTGGAAGATTTAACCATGGCCAATTCCCAGAGCAAAGAAAGGGGAATGGGAGGGGAGGAAAAGCTTCCACCACATGGTTTAAGTTGAGAGATTACTTTGTGCCAGAACCGAGTGTAAAGTGTCAAAGGATTTGACCTCCATGCACAGAGAAAGGAGATTCCGACCTCAGCTCACCCCTTCCTTTGTGCAGAGGGGGGAAAAAATAGGCAGAGCCATGTGAGCTGTGCTGAGGGCTTTAGACCCTTGAGAAGCATTTAAATCTATATTTATAATAAATATAAATCTATCTGTCTGTGTATTAAGGTGGAGTTTCTCCCAACACCAGACATTAAATCCACAATTCCTGATTTTACAGTGGTTAGAGTTAACCAGAGTGGGTAATTCCAAAAATTATGAACATAAGGTTTCTTTACAGAAGAATTCTTTGCAGGGGCAGCAGAAATATTTGAAAATTCAGGCCAAGAAGATTCTTGTGGTGGCATCGACGTGGAGTTAATAAATTGCATAAATAAATGGGGTTTGGAATAATGTGCAATTAAATAACTTCAATTCTTTTTTAAATTAGCACAAATAATGTTCACAGAATCATAGAAACAAAAATGGTTTGGGTTGGAAGAGAATCTTAAAACCAGCCAGGAACACCTTCACTGGTCCAGGTTGCTCTGAGCTCCATCCATCCTGGCCGGAATATTTTCAACTATTTTCCAACTGTTTGGATGTTTTCACCTGGGAATTTATTAATTACCCATAGGTTTAAAAAAATAAATTAAGTGAAGCTATTTTCCCTGGGGAAAACAAAAAATCACTTTAAGCTACGCACTTGTGGTTCTTTTTTAGGTTTTTATAGCCTTAAAATACCTGAGCTTGCTTTTTTAAAAAAAAAAAAAATTGTAACCTTAGATGTCAAGTTTCACACTTTTATGACCAAATCTAAAATCCCTGGAAACAAGAGGCTGGAACAAAATTGCTGACAATTCTTGAAGGGAAAAATTAGCCCTGAAAGCAAAGCAAGGGAGATCATTTAAAGCTCAGTTCTTTGAATTAACACAAAACACGAGGACTGAGGGATTATTTTGTTACCAGCCAGGCTTTTGTCTTCCTCCAGGTGCACCACACTTTGTTTAAGGGACATTTCAAGGTCCTTGCTATCGGGATCTTGGACAAAAAACACAGCCTGGGTTTATCAGGGTTCCCAGGAACCGGTGAGACGCGGGAGGGAGTCAAGGGCAGCACCGAAACCAGGGAATCACAACGGCTTTGTTCCTTCTCCGGCTGGATCAAACCCCAAGTTTTAATATTTCCATTTTTCATGCACTGTGGATTAACAGAATCAGAAATATTTGCAGCGTTTCAGAGGGGATGTGATGGGGTTTTCATTCTGCCCCCACACTTTGCTGCTGGAAAATGCAGTTTTCAGGCAATTTTGGGAATTGGGATTGACGCTCCCGTAGCTCCCTGCCCTGACAGATCCAGAGCCTCCCAGGGTCAGGGATTTGCCAGCTCTCCCCATTGTGCAATAGGTTAAATATTGATAGATTTCCATTCCCTTGGGGTCTCCCTGTGTTTAACCCAGCACGTGGTGCTTTCCCAGAGGATCATCCCCTTCCCACTGGATTAAAACCCTCTCCATCCCAACAAGCACTCCCTGGAATGTCAAGCCTGAGCTTGGCACTTTTCCTGTCGGCTCTGCTCCTTCCTCCCCTGCATAGGGCTGGGTCCAGCACTTCTGGATGTGTCTGGATGTTCTCTCCAGCCCCAAAGTACAATTTCCCCACCACAATTTGGGTCATGTCCATCCTGATCAGGGAAGAACCCCTTTAATGGAGCTCCCCTCCACCTCCTGAAGCAGGAACTTACTCCAGGAGCCTGCTCTGGATGAGGAGAAGGAAATTCTTCCTCCTTCCCACTCTCTTCAATGCCAGCAGTCACCAAAAACTCCTGTGTGGGAAAAAAAAGGGAGCTGAAGCCACCCCGTGGTGTGGATCCAGAGCTCGAGGGCCACAGCCACAGGAAATTCGTGGAAGTGGTGATGCTTTCCCAAAATATTTTCCCAACCAGATCCATGGAGCTGGCAGGGCTCCAGCTGGCTCTATCAAAAAAGGGAATTTCATAGAGAGAAATCTCCTTTTCCTGAGAGTGCAGGGTGTGCTTTGCAATTATTGCTCAGCAGATCATATTCACCTGGAATTCCATGAGTAACTTGCACAGTTTGCCTTTCTAAGGAGCACTTCTGAAGCGTCACCAGCTGCAGATTCATCCTGGTGTCCATTCCACAAACCAGTTTGCATCCAAATTGATGAGCACATGAACTGGGTTAGCACACACAGAACAATTCCTCTGGAATTCTGTCCCATGGAAATGCACTCTGAGGAAAAATCCTTCCTTTTTCACACCCACTGCTACAAACCTTTGCAGAAACCTCCTGTTTTATAGAATCTTCCTGTTTTATAGAACCATGGAATGGTTTGGGTTGGAAGGGACCTTAAAGATCATCTCTGTGGCTGCCCCTGGATCCCTGGCAGTGTCCAAGGCCAGCTTGGACAGGGCTTGGAGCACCCTGGGACAGTGGAAGGTGTCCCTGCCCATGGATCTGGATGACCTCTAAGGTCCCTTCCAACCCCAGCCATTCCATGATCCTCTAAGATGTGCATAATCTAAATTACTGCAGTTATTAGATAATTATTATATATTAATGCATTGTCCATTTTTTTCTTGGCTCTGACCCTCCACATCACTTTTCACTCAATCACTCCATCCCCTATGGAATCAGGCTCCTTACAGCAGGAGGTTTGTAAAGTCTGGAATTGCATTTGGATCCTCTCCAGTGACTGACTTTGACAGGGATCAAATCCTGGGACTGTCACACATCATCTCTGCCAAGCCTTGGCTTTACCAGCAGAGGGGTGGTGACACCCAGCAGCAGCCCAGGAACGGGAGCATCCTTAGGAATTCCAACTGTCTGTGTTAGAAATCTCCTTTATTCCTGGGAGACTTCCCTGGGAGGAACTGGAGGCAGAGCAATTTTGCCAATTTGAGACAACACAGGTGGGATACACAGAGGAATCGAGGCCTGGATTTAAAGGAGGAGTTGGCAGAGCCATACAAATTCAGTTTTCCCGAAAAAAGGAGGAGAGGAAGGATAATTGCAGTCATTAACCAGGGCAGAGAGGCTCAGCAGCAGGGAGGGAGCAGAGCCATTTGTGCTGAAGGTCGGGGCTGGCTCCAGAACAAGCTGTTCTCCTGGAAACTGTCAATGAACTTAGGCTGGAAGTTAGGAGATGGTTCCTGAGGATCACAGCAGCCCTGGATGTCTTCCAGGGGCCTCTCAGACACACAAGGATGGAATTTAAGATGGGTTTTGCTGTGTAAGTGCAGAGCACAAGGTGTGGCTGGGCTGCAGGGCCCAGAGATGCTCTCCAGGCCCGTATTTGCTTCCACTCAGTCAATTCTCTGCACCCCTGACTTCATCAAGGGAGTTTTAATTCTCCAGGACAGGCAGGAAAACATTGGGGATCTTATCCCTCTGTCTGGAGCCAGGCTGGGAGAGCTGGGGCTGCTCATCTGGAGAGGAGAAGCTCCAGAGAGACCTCAGAGCCCCTTCCAGGGCCTGAAGGGGCTCCAGGAGAGCTGGAGAGGGACTGGGGACAAGGGCTGGAGGGACAGGACACAGGGAATGGCTTCCCAGTGCCAGAGGGCAGGGTTGGATGGGATATTGGGAAGGAATTGTTCCCTGGGAGGGTGGGGAGGCCCTGGCACAGGGTGCCCAGAGAAGCTGTGGCTGCCCCTGGATCCCTGGCAGTGTCCAAGGCCAGGTTGGACACTGGGGCTTGGAGCAGCCTGGGACAGTGGGAGGTGTCCCTGCCATGGCAGGGGTGGCACTGGATGGGCTTTAAGGTCCTTTCCAACCCAAACCATTCCATGATTCCATAACTCCATGAGTCTCAAGCCTTTCCTCCATTCTATCTCAGTCTCAAGATAAAACCCTTCCCTGCAAACTCCCAGTGCTCCTTCACTCCCACATGGACCTCCAGGTCCTCAGCAGTTCCCTGGATAAATCCCACCTGGAAATTTGCCTTTCCAGCACAGGGATCTCTCCAGCTCCTCCAGGATTCCTTCCCTTCAGCCACAGATTTCCCTTCATCTGCTCCCACTCGGGGCAGAGCGAGGTGAGGATCCAGTTCCTCAACCCCTGCCCATGTTCTCGGCAGCATTCCCAGCTCCAGGGCCTCAGCCTTGCTCAAGAGCCTCACATCCAGCTCGGGGGAAAAAAAAAAAAGGCTTGTTTGGCTTTTCCATCAACTAATGGAAAGAGTTATGTCATGGTGGTTAATCCACAAGATTTCCAAGTGTCGATATATTTAAGATACCAATCTTCATATTCCAAATGCCTGGCACTTCCTGGGATTGAAACAGCAGCAGATAAAGCAACAAATATGTTCTCAGTCCCCAAGCAACACCTCCACTTACACCAATTTTTCTTCTGCTTTTTTTCCCACTTTTTTCCCACCACGTGGAGCATCCTGAAGGATGACTCTAAATAACATAAAGGAAATCTTGGCGTTCAGGCAGAGAAGTTGAGAGATCTGTATTTTGTTCTAGGTTTTGACAGTAATTCTGTGATTTTTTGGGGGCAAATTACTGAGAGTTTTGCTTTTTACAGAGCATTTAGGGAAACTCAGGAAGCAGAAAGGTGTTTCAGGAGGATTTTTGATGGTGCCCAAGCACCTAAACCATGGAGAAATCAGCCAAAGCTACGGAGCTGCATTTGGAAAACCCTCTCCCTAAATCTTTAGGCAGCTCTAAAATCTGGCAGCTCGTGCCCAGGCACAGTTTTATTTTCATTAATCAGTCCATGTCTTTTACCACGGGAGAACTGATGGATACTGGGAGCAGAGCTGGCAGGCAGGGACAAGTATTCCCAGTTCAGCTTTGGACTTGCACAGTGATTTCTTCTTTGGTTTGTTTGCTTTGATCCCCTTCCACTCCCCGAGCCCGAGCCCCTGCTCCGTTATGTCCTTGGGAAAGTGGAGCTGCTCTCTGACCCAGGGCAGGAATTTTGTGCCAGGATTCTCCCAGAGAATTTCCTGGGCTCACTCCTTGCTCCTTCAGCTCTCTCACCTCTCCAAGGTGGAGCCTCTGCCTGCTCTTCTCTCCTCCTCATTTTTGGGGCAGTATCTCCCAGCGTGGCAGCTCTACCTCAGGGGACATCTCTGTCTGCTGGGGCTCTTCCTTTCCATGGAAACACCTCAGTCTGGCTCGCTGCTCTTTCCCAGGGCTAATCTCATCTCCTTCTGGAGGTGGTTAAAGCAAATATCTCTGCCTGCCCCAGGAGCAGGTTTAAATTGGATATTGGGAAGGAATTGTTCCCTGGGAGGGTGGGCAGGGTGCCCAGAGAAGCTGTGGCTGCCCCTGGATCCCTGGCAGTGCCCAAGGCCAGGTTGGACACTGGGGCTTGGAGCAGCCTGGGACAGTGGGAGGTGTCCCTGCCATGGCAAGGGTGGAACAAAATGATCTTTAAAGTCCTTTCCAACCCAAACCATTCCATGATTCTGAACTTTGGATGGCAAACGTTCAATATTTGAGGTTTTCTCGTGTTTGGGGTTATTCCCCACTGGCCCTCAAAGCATTTTCTTGGTCTTTGAATGTCCCAGTCATGAGATTAAAAGCAATGATTGCAAAACTCTGGGAAATAAAACCTCTCTGAGTTCTTTACTGACAAACCCAGTTTCTTTCCACACCATTCTCCTCTTTAATCCCCTCTTGGCAGAACATGCCAAGGTTTGGATATCAGAGCTCAAATTACCTTCCGTGGTAAATAAAACAAACAAAAAAAAAATAAATAAGGGCTCCTTACCCTAAAAACAAACACCCACTGAAAACAGCTTCTCCTTCACCTGGTGCTGCCCAGCTGCCAGAAGATGCCACTTGGGTTTTGTAATTGAAGGTGTTGTTTTCCCTCAAATTCTGAATTGAACATCTCCAAACTTGAGCTGTTGGTGGGGTCGGGCTCTGCTCCCAGGGCACAGGGACAGGAGGAGAGGGAACGGCCTCAGGCTGGGCCAGGGGAGGTTTAGATTGGATAATGGAAAAAATTTCTGCCTGGAAAGGGTGGTCAGGCCTTGGCAGGGGCTGCCCAGGGAGGTTTGGAGTCCCCATCCCTGGAGGTGTCCCAGGAAGGCCTGGAGGTGGCACTCAGAGCTCTGGGCTGGGGACAAGGTGGGCATTGGGCACATGATCTTGGAGGTCTTTTCCAGCCTTAATCCTGGAATTCTGGGATTTATCCACAGCTTGGGGGGCTCCTTTCAAAGCCTCAAGTGCAGACATGCCTCCTGTGCCAGGCCTGTAGCACAACATTGCATCAAACAGGATCGTTCCCTCACGAGCCCACGTGGTGCCAGCGCCCACAGGGCTCCTTTCATGTGGCTGAGTACACACAACACCCTTAGCAAACTCATTTCTGAGTTCTCCCTGTGTATCCAGCCTATTATGACCCCAACAAATGGAGATTGTTCACAGGCAAGGAACAACGGGCTGGGATGTGCTCGGTGGGGCAGTCAGTGCCCTGGGGAGTGCACATTAGATAATCAAACAGGCTCCAGCCGGCCATTCCCATCCTCTTGGTGCTACTCCTCTCCTAAAAGCGCTGAAAAACAAAAGGAAGTTAAAGAGGGCCATTAAAAAATCGTGGGTTTGCTTTCAGGTTGGGTTTGGTTTCCAACAATAAATTCCCAGGTCTGTGTCAGAGGTTTCTTTGGTTTGTCCGTGTGGGGCAAAATGGTCAGTTTGGGATCAGGGATTCTGGGAGCTTCCAGGGTTTGGTGCTCAGCTTCAGGAACTTCCAGGGATATCTGCAAAAACAGATGTTTGGAATGTCTTTGATAAGGTACCCAAAAATGGGATAGAAATAGAAACAATTGGAAATAGAAACCATTGGAGTTTGCATCCTCTGACAGAGAATGGTTTGGATTTGGAAGGGACCTCAAAGCCCATCCAGTGCCACCCCTGCCATGGCAGGGACACCTCCCACTGTCCCAGGCTGCTCCAAGCCCCAGTGTCCAACCTGGCCTTGGGCACTGCGAGGGATCCAGGGGCAGCCACAGCTTCTCTGGGAATTCCATCCCAGCCCCTCCCCACCCTCCCAGGGAACAATTCCTTCCCAATATCCCATCTAGCCCTGCCCTCTGGCACTGGGAAGCCATTCCCTGGGTCCTGTCCCTCCAGCCCTTGGAAATTGTCTCTCTCCATGTTTCCTGGGGCTCCTTCAGGCCCTGCAAGGCCACACTGAGCTCACCCCAGAGCTTCTCCTCTCCAGGCTGAACAATCCCAATTCTCCTTGGCTTTTTGCATGTTTAATCACAGTTATCAATTATTTTATATATCACTTGGCCAATTTAGGCTCTCTCAGCTTCTTGCAGATTAAATTCACGTAATCAATATGAACAAAAAATGAAACCAAAATTCCTTTGCATGGAAAAATTGTTCCATGTTTACATGTTCCATGTAAATTGCTGCATCCTTTGGCCTGTAGGAAAGACAACATTTAGTGAAAGGCCACTCCTGATTTTATGAGGGTGATGATTTACAGCTGGCTGAGCAAGGGTAGCACTAGTGATGCTTTCAGCTCTCATTGCATACAGGTGGATTTCATTTTCAAATCCCAAATCCAAACAATGCTCCTCATTCTGCAACCCAGCCTGTGAACAAGTGCTCAAAATCACAGAGCCTTTGATATCCTTGAGAGCTACATAAACATGAGCAATTTTCCATGCAAAACCATTGGCAAATTTGAATTCAGGATTAATTAGTTCATGGGGGAAGGACTCCACCAGCAAACAAGTGCTGTTTGCTCTGCCACACGTCATAAAAGTGAACACTGGTGTGAACTTGAGAAGGAGAAAAGTGGGAAAGTGGCCTGGCAGGAAAGGCCCTGGGGGTGCTGGGGACAGGGCTGGACACGAGCCCAGGGGTGCCCAGAGGGGCAAGAGGCCCCTGGGCTGGGTCAGGAATTGTGCGTCCAGCAGGAGCAGGGCAGGGATTGTCCCTCTGGGCTGGGCACTGAGAGGCCCCTCCAGGTCTGTGTCCAGGTCTGGGCCCTGCAGGAGAGCCCTGGAGGGGCTGGAGCGTGTCCAGGGCAGGGAACGGAGCTGGGAAGGGGCTGGAGCCCCAGGAGGGGCTGAGGGAGCTGGGAAAGGGGCTCAGCCTGGAGAAAAGGAGGCTCAGGGGGGACCTTGTGGCTCTGCACAACTCCCTGACAGGAGGGGGCTCAGGGGGGGTCGGGCTCTGCTCCCAGGGCACAGGGACAGGAGGAGAGGGAACGGCCTCAGGCTGGGCCAGGGGAGGCTCAGGTTGGACTCCAGGAGGAATTTCTGCCTGGAAAGGGTGGTCAGGCCTTGGCAGGGGCTGCCCAGGGAGGTTTGGGGTCCCCATCCCTGGAGGTGTCCCAGGAAGGCCTGGAGGTGGCACTCAGAGCTCTGGGCTGGGGACAAGGTGGGCATCGGGCACAGCTGGGACTCCGTGGGCTGGGAGGGCTTTTCCAGCCTCAGGGATTCCATGAAAAGGGAGGGAGACATTTCCAGTGAGGGAAATCCATCCCTGGGAGTTTGTGCCGGGCTCTTGTGTCCAGGGTGGTCTCCAGCATCCACCTCCCCTTGCCTTGGGCAGCAGGAGCTGCAGGTGGATGGGACCAGGAGCAGCCTGGGACCTGCAGGAGTTACCCCAGCAGGGCATCCGTGGGTCACCCAGCCCAAGGAGGTGGAGAGATTCCCTGGAATGTCCCCTTGCCCATCCAGAGCCTGGAGGAAGAGCAGGAGGCCACCAGCACTGCCCTGTCTGGAGGGGTTAATGAGGCCAAAAGTAGAGCAGGGACTGGGTTGAAGCAGGTGAGGGAAGTAAAGGCCAAGAGGAGAGTGTGGAAATAGGTGTTCCTGGAAAAGTGAAGGGAAAATATCCATGGGAGAAGAAAGGAAAGGAAAGGAAAGGAAAGGAAAGGAAAGGAAAGGAAAGGAAAGGAAAGGAAAGGAAAGGAAAGGAAAGGAAAGGAAAGGAAAGGA
>VZTJ01002594.1:21957-35256 GCA_013397795.1 Orthonyx spaldingii | reverse complement strand
AAGAAAGAAAGAAAGAAAGAAAGAAAGGAAGAAAGGAAGAAAGGAAGAAAGGAAGAAAGAAAGAAAGAAAGAAAGAAAGAAAGAAAGAAAGAAAGAAAGAAAGAAAGAAAGAAAGAAAGAAAGAAAGAAAGAAAGAAAGAAAGAAAGAAAGAAAGAAAGAAAGAAAGAAAGAAAGAAAAGAAAGAAAGACAAACAGCTGTGCTAATCCCTGTGCTTGTTTGATCATGTTCAGAGGCTCCCAAACTCTCATGGCAGGGCACAGTTTTGTTTCAGGAGGGTGGTGCCTACTGAGGGCACGTCCATGTGATTTTTGTATTTGTACATTAAACATTTCCCCAAGATGTAATTCCTTCCCTCCTGCACTTGGAATAAAGTGACTTTACGAGCCGAGCTGTCTCCAAAAAGCAGGCAGAGGAGGGCTGTTGGGGCAAGATAGGGCAAATGGAAATGTGTCTGAGCTGGCTGCTCCACCCAGCCTCTCATCTTTAGAGAAAAAAAAAATAATAAATGTTTCCAATAAGCGAGAGAGGCCAGGTCTGATGAGCACAGACGGTCTGCAGGCATCTGCCCAAGGAGCTGACGCTTGGCTGGTACATCCTCATCTGATTTATGGTGTGTGTGTGTGTGTGTCTTAAGCCCTAAATTGTTGAGTCTCTGGCTGGCTGCAGGGGGATTACGGGATGGTTGGAGTGTGTTTGCAGCTCCCAGAGCTGGCTCTGATACCGGGGTTCTTGGCACGGGGTCAATCCCAATCTCACACCTGTCTGAGACAATGAGGGCCTTGTTGCACACATCTCCACCAAGGGCTGTCATCCCACTTCTTCTTCATGCTGGAAGGAGGAAAAAAAAAATAAAGGGAGAACTGAGGGAGAACTGAGGGAGCACTGTCTCCTCACAAGACATGCTGGGATGGAGCATATCCTTCATTTCTTGATGGGAAAATATATCTACAGGCCTGAAGGGAAAGATGGAGAGAGATTATTTACAAGGAATGGAGTGACAGGGCAAAGGGGAACGGCTTCAGACTGAGAGTAGGTTTCGATTAAATATCAGGTATTTGCCTTGGTTGTTCATCTCTGCCCTCGTGGTCTCCCTTCAGCCACTCTTCCTCCTCCAGTTCTGCAGCACAGATGTCTTAGAGGTGCATCCTGTGGAAGCTGGAATGTTTAAGAACCTTTTCCTGTCCTTTCTGCTGTGTCACTCTCCCCGCTGAGTTGGTGGCAGAGGGAGGCAGGGGCTGCAGACCTGTCCTGGGCAGTTTTTCCATTTAATCTGTTCATGTAGGGAAGCTGGGGAAGGGTCTGGAGCCCCAAGAGGGGCTGAGGGAGCTGGAAAGGGGCTCAGCCTGGAGAAAAGGAGGCTCAGGGGGGACCTTGTGGCTCTGCACAACTCCCTGACAGGAGGGGGCTCAGGGGGGTCGGGCTCTGCTCCCAGGGCACAGGGACAGGAGGAGAGGGAACGGCCTCAGGCTGGGCCAGGGGAGGCTTAGATTGGATATTTGGAAAAATTTCTGCCTGGAAAGGGTGGTCAGGCCTTGGCAGGGGCTGCCCAGGGAGGTTTGGAGTCCCCATCCCTGGAGGTGTCCCAGGAAGGCCTGGAGGTGGCACTCAGAGCTCTGGGCTGGGGACAAGGTGGGCATCGGGCACAGCTGGGACCCCATGGGCTGGGAGGGCTTTTCCAGCCTCAGGGATCCTGGGATTCTGTGACTCTGCCATTCTTGCTGTAGCCTCCACTCTTTGCCCCAAAATGTCTCCCTGAGCAGGAAAGCAGGGAGGGAAGAGGAGAGCGTGAGGCACCTCTGCCCTGTTCGTACCCGGCGAGTTGGGAAAGGGTCACAATTAGACCAAAACACAACTCTTAGCTCTCCTCACTGGCCCAGCCGAGGATCTGCCCCTGCACCTTGCTGGGGTGGTCTCCAGCAGGAAAAGGAAGGATTAGCTCTGCCAGGAGTGCACCCAGAGCCAGCTCCTGCTGCCGGTGCTCGCACGCCTTTGTTCCAGCAGCAGGAAAAGGCCTGAGGTGAGAACTGCAGACAGCAGCTCGATGTTATCTCCACCTCCAAACCTCCAAACCTCCAAACATCCAAACCTCTCTCCCGGTCCACCGGTGGCCACTCTCCAGCACTGCTGGGCTCCTGAGGAGCAGAAATGGCTCTTTCAGCCTTCACAAACACAACTTTTGCCTCAGGGCCCGAATGTTTCCAGCATTTGCCTGGGTAATTGTCTGGTTTGGCCTCCTTGGGTCTCGTGCTCAGCTTATCTGGAAGTTCAGTGGGGAGTGAGGATGGGGAAGAGCTGCTGGAGGACTGGGGGTAAACCATAAACCCTTTCCTAGTTAATTCCCTGGCAGCTCAGAAATCGTTTTGGGATCACGGTGGGGAAAAAATGAGTAATGCAGCATCTTAATTGGAACAGATGCAAGAGCTGCACAAACAAATGAAGCGGGTTTTTTGTGTTGTTTTGTTTCTCTGGCGGCCTCAAAATATCAACAACTGCAAAACGACACCAGCAAATGTATAATTCTGCATGAATTCAAACTAATTGTTTCCAAATGTTGCTGGGGTTTTTTTAACAGTGGAAATGCAGATATAAAAAAATATTTAAATTCAATAATAATAATCCAATTTTTGAAGTTTTTTTCCCCCTGACCAAGTCACCAATATAATCAACAGTAACCTTGGGTTTTTGCCATTGCGTTGGATTTTTACATTAAACAGAAAAATATTTGGTTTTGCTCTTATTTAAATAATATTTGCTTACATATCAAGATTATGTTTAGCTTTGAGATCGTTTCTTAAATGGGGAAAAAGTTCCTTTTACTCATAATGATGACTTGGGACTCTCCTTGCCACAGCTGCCCAAAACTGCTCTGCTCAGCACATTGGGGGCAGTTCAGACGTGTTCAGCTGAGTCTCTAAAAACTTTTTGAAGTTTCAGAGGTTCAGAATTGCTAAGAGAGAACAAGAATTTTAAGGATATTTCAGGGCAGACTGGCTGGTCATGGGGTTGTGTTTGAAGAGAGATTTCAGCAAGCTGGACTTTTCAAATCCAGAAGTTTTTGGTATCTAAAGGTCAATTTTTGGTATCTAAAGGTCAATTTTAAAATTGTTTAATAGAGAAAGTGAAACACCTGTTTGTATGAAACATCCAGTATTTCCCATTCCAGAAAAGAAATCTTCCTCAGCCTGGCAAAACAACAGCACTTTGTTGGTTAATACCGGGAATTGCTTTATTTCTTCCACACCGGGACATTTTGCAACATTTGACATGTGTTGACACTTCTTTTCTCTACAGGATTAGAACTTTCCTTCCACGCTGTTATTCCTCACTCCACCCTTGCTGGTCACACCTCCCTGCACTCAAAGCAGGAATCAGGAGAGGGATGGAGGGACACAAAATTTAGGGAAGCAGGGAAAGTTTCCGAACGGTCCCTTCCAAGCAGGGCAGGGATTGTCCCTCTGTGCTGGGCACTGAGAGGCCCCTCCAGGGCTGTGTCCAGTTCTGGGCCCTGCAGGAGAGCCCTGGAGGGGCTGGAGCGTGTCCAGGGCAGGGAACGGAGCTGGGAAGGGGCTGGAGCCCCAGGAGGGGCTGAGGGAGCTGGGAAAGGGGCTCAGCCTGGAGAAAAGGAGGCTCAGGGGGGACCTTGTGGCTCTGCACACCTCCCTGACAGGAGGGGGCTCAGGGGGGGTCGGGCTCTGCTCCCAGGGCACAGGGACAGGAGGAGAGGGAACGGCCTCAGGCTGGGCCAGGGGAGGCTCAGGGTGGACTCCAGGAGGAATTTCTGCCTGGAAAGGGTGGTCAGGCCTTGGCAGGGGCTGCCCAGGGAGGTTTGGAGTCCCCATCCCTGGAGGTGTCCCAGGAAGGCCTGGAGGTGGCACTCAGAGCTCTGGGCTGGGGACAAGGTGGGCATCGGGCACAGCTGGGACTCCATGGGCTGGGAGGGCTTTTCCAGCCTCAGGGATCCTGGGATTCTATCTGGTTCTCCCAAATCCCCCACAGCAAAAGCTCCAGGAGAAGGGGCAGGGATGTGTCCAGGGCTCGGCACATCAGCAGGCTCCCCCGGGTCTCCTCCCAGCCCAGATGAATCGCCCTTTTTGGGGCAGCCCCTGCCCTGAACACCCTGAGGCAGAGTCTGTGCCCAGGGCATTGCTGGCTGATCCCTGGGCACTCTCAGCCCTCTGCCTGCTTCTTCAGGGCTGTCATTTTTGGCACCTTGCTTTGGAAGGATGCTGAAGGGATTCTGTGTGGGTTGATTTGATTTGCTTCTCCTTGTCACCTTCAGAATCACCAGAGAGAAGCACTTTGACTCTCAAAGCTCCTGCTCCCTGCACCTTTTGCCCTTCAGGTTTAGAACCAGCTTGTTCTGAGCAGGGACAGCACCCAGGGTGTGACTGGAGCTGTACCAGGGGAATTTGGGATGGATACCAGGGAAAGGTTCTTCCCCCAGAGGGTGCTGGGCACTGCCCAGGCTCCCCAGGGAATGGGCACGGCCCCGAGGCTGCCAGAGCTCCAGGAGCGTTTGGGCACCGCTGCCAGGGATGCACAGGCTGGGATTTTTGAGGGGGTCTGCGCAGGGACAGGGGTTGGACTGGATAATCCTGGTGGGTTTATTCCCACTCAGGATGTTCTGTGACTCCATGAAATCCAGCAGAAGGACATTCCCATGTGTCCAGCAGAGCAGATGTGCAGGCTGAGCTGGACCCAGCATGTGTTTCGAGCCCTTATCCCACAACTGCTGCAAAAGATTGAACGTGGAGATGAGTCTTTGCCTCCCTCCAATCCTTCTTGCCCTGGCTGTGCCCCTGCAGCCCCTCTGCTCCAGGGAGGGTCAGGGGACACGTCCTGCTGACACCTTCCATGGCCACAGCTCGGGAGGAGCGAGCTGCTGCATTCCCCAGCTGCACTCTGAGTGCCAGGGGATTTCGGAGAGGAAGCAGAGCATTGCTTCAATGGCATTTTAAATGGATTTCTGGCCTGAATGCCCCTGACAAGCCACTGAGCTGGGGCTTTCAGCACATACTTCTGGGCTTGACTCATTTTCCATCTGGGTTCTGCAGATCTCCTCAAAAGCAGCCAGGCAGTTTCGGGGAGCAGATCCCTCAGGAGAGTTTTCAACAAGTCTGGTTTCGTTTAGGACCATAACGAGCACCAGTTCCTCAGTTACCCTTTAAAACACAATCTGTGTGTGGGTCAAAGTCAGTCTGTCTTTACAAATAGATGCTCACGTGGAGAAGACCTCACCTCCCCCTGTAAGTCAAAGCTGCACTCTGGAGAGAGGTTTCACTCCACGGGGCTCAGTTGCATTTCTCTCAAGGTGACCTGAGCTGTTCAAGTATGAAGGTTGCATTTGATATGTCACTTACTTCCTCAGTAAAATGAGCCAGGGTGTCTTTAGATCATCAGAGATCTGCTTATTACCAAAAGTTGTTTTTAATCCTGATCTCTGATGGAATTTAAAAGAGTCCAAGCAGATTTCCTTTGCCATCCTGAATAAGGGTTTGGGGGGTGACTCAGGGCCCCTGGATGAATTTTCCTTTATTAGTTTCTAGGCTTTCTTCTGAGCACTTGGGATGGCATCATGAAAGTGGAAACGGCTGTTATCTTCAAAGGCCTCTTTTATACTGACAAAACCTCACCTTACCCGCTCATATTAATAATCTATTGCCATCCTAATTAGTTCACATCAAGGTCAGTGTTTGGTGGGGGATAAAATGACTGTAAGCTCCAGAGAGAAAGTTTTTCTTCAGCTGCTTTCATGCTGGAAAAGAGGAGGGAGCAGTGAAAGCAGAAAAGAAAGGATTGATGAGGATTTTTTGTTTATCTGTGGGCTAAAGGACTTGGATGTGGAGTAATTAGCTCACATCACCAGGAGCAACCTGTGAGATACCTGAGGCCACGTTGTGTTCACCCATTTGTCACCCAGTGAACTGCAGGAACCCCTTCATTCAATTCTCCTTTTCTTCAAGGCATGGAATTTCCAGTGGGAATAACACACCCAAGGAGCTTTCAGCCTCGTATTTGTCTTGAAATGCAGACACGGAGCTGGAAATATTTTGCTGTGATAGGAACTCGTGAGTGCCCAGAGAAGCTGTGGCTGCTCCATCCCTGGCAGTGTCCAAGGGCAGCTTGGACGGGGCTTGGAGCAGCCTGGGACAGTGGGAGGTGTCTCTGCCCATGGCAGGGGTGGCATTGGATGAGTTTTAAGGTCTGGGACTGGGCTCCAGGGGATCAGAACCCCCTCCCAGGAGCAGCAGGGTCGGGTCCAGCCCATGGATGTGGAAGCTGTGCCCAAGAGGAAGGTGCAGCCTTGGCACCACAATGTGAGAAGGATCTAAAGCTTTTAGAGAGTGTCCAAAGGAGGGACACAAAGATGGGGAAGGGCCTGGAGGGGCCACATAAGGAGAGGTTGAGGGAACTTGGATTGTCCGGCTGGAGAAAAGGAGACTGAGGGGAGCCTCGCTGGGACTGCAGCTCCTCAGAGGGACAGCTCCAAGCTCTGCTCCCTGTGACCTGACAGGACCCAGGAGTGGCTGGAGCTGGGCCAGGGCAGGGTCAGGCTGGAGAGCAGGAAAGGTTCTTCCCCCAGAGGGTGCTGGGCACTGCCCAGGCTCCCCAGGGAATGGGCACGGCCCCGAGGCTGCCAGAGCTCCAGGAGCGTTTGGGCACCGCTGCCAGGGATGCACAGGGGGGATTGCTGGGGGGTCTGGGCAGGGACAGGGTTGCACTGGATGACCTTTGTGAGTCCCTTCTAGCTCAGGATATTCTGTGATTCCATGATTTAATCCTATGTCTGCAAACAGTGACTCAGTGTGACTTCCAGGTGCTGGCTCAGGGAATATCTCTCCATTTCCTTTAGTCTTGCTTCACCCCATGAAAGAGAAACTTCTGAGGTGTAACCAGGCTGGGATTCATTTCACTGAGCTGCAGCCATCTGTGCATTGTGTGTCTGTGTCTGACACAGTCATCGGGTATCTCTGCCATCGAGGAGAAAAACAGCTGTTCCCGGGCTGTGATTCACCCTCCTGGCTTGGCTGGGATGTCTCCCTTAGGGTGAAACAACTTGAACCCCACAAGTGTCTGCTCTGCCCTGCTGGCAACCAAGTCAGCAGTCTAGACAGGCAGCTCAGAGGTAGCCAGCTCCCGCGTGGAGCTCTGCGGTGGGATGGATCCTCCCCCGGGAGCTGCGACAGACTCATTACACTCTGTACGCAATTAGCGAGCCGAGCGTCTGTGTTTGCAGGGCATCATTCCCCTGCCCAGGGCAGCCCGGGGTGAGCTGCACCCGCCCGAGCCCGGCACTGCGGGAGAGCTCCCACGGGAGTTCAGCCGCACAGAGCAGGGAAATCGCCCCCGAGCTGCTGCTGAGGGTGAACTTTCCCTGCCGGGGTGACACCAGGTCATTCCACGTGCTCTGACCCAGCCCCGCGCCCCGGGTGCTCCGCCGAGCCCGAGCCCGGCCTGCCCGAGGATTGCGGGAATTCCTGGGGGGCAGCAAGATGGGGATCAAGGAATTCGTTCTCCGGGAGGCATTCCCGCAGCTGGAGCGGCTGGGGAGAGACAAAGAGGGGCAGCTGAAGGTCGGGGAGGGCACAGTGGGGAGAGGAGCAGTCACCTGGCAGAGCTTGGCACCAGGGGAGCCCCCACAGGCGATTCCCCTTCAGATCAGAGATTGGATTTCTCCCCGTGGATTTACGGGGACAATGAGGGGGCAGTGACTGCCCCGGGAGGTGCCATCCCCTTGTCCCTGTGCCCTCCCGGCAGCGAGGGGACCCCAGAGTGGCAGAGGGGTGCGGGTGCCACCTCCCAGGCTGGGCACACGGGGCCGAGGGAGACGCCAGCTCCCTGCCGCCACCCGTGTGCTGTGTCCCTGAATTCCGCTGTCCGTCCGGCCGTGGGGACAAACCCCGAGACAGGGCAGGACACGGCAGCGGCAGCGAGTCTGGCGGCTCCTCCCGGGGAGGAAGGAGCGGAAGGTCAAGGCTGAATTCTCTTTTTCATTCCTCGCCGGTGCGGGGAGGGAGGGAAGAGGAGGCTGGGGGCGGAACGGAGTCTCCCTCGTGAACAAACACCTGCAGCTCTCCGGGCTGACTCACACCTGGAAGACAAAGGACAATGCATCCTTAACTCGCGACACGCAGCTCCCCGGCCCCGGCTGTCACCGGCAGCCGGAGCCTCTGCGCTTTGCCCACAGGGCCCATCACGTTCTCCCCGCAGCGGTGACGGCAGCCCGGGAGGAGGAGGGAGGTGGTTTGTGTTTCACTGGAGCAGTTGGTGTGCCGGCCTGCTAGGGCAGCACACGCGCCGCGATTGTGAAACCCGAGCTGTCACAGCTCCGAGCTGGCCGCACTTCCTGCTCCTGGCACCCACAGGAGTTTTTAGGGGACCCCATAAAACGCTGCTCGTTTGTTTAGGGGGCACTGTGCACGGAAAGCTCCAAGCAGCTCTTCCAGGCAGCATTAAACTTGAGGGAAACACATTCCCCTCCTTTATCCCCAAAACATCCACCGTTGCTTTCTCATGCTGCCTTCAATATCAACCCCAGATATCTTGCTGTCACTGCAGCACCAACTGTCCTGACATGGATGTGAGAAAAGTGAAGGAAATTAAAAAAAAAAAAATCCTTCGGGATGCACTCCTTTGGTTTTCCTCCTTCCCAGCCTGCTCTTTCTAAAGAAAAGTTGGCCAAAAAAGCCCTCACCACCACGGCTAGAACAGCCTCAGCCACCTCGTTTGAAAGGTTTCTGCTCGAGGCTGATATTTTCCTCTTTAATCTCCGGAGGGTGATGCCTTAGCGTGGAGAAACTCCCTCACTCTCCCATCCCACAGGTTTTTCAGAGGCTCCAAAACTCCTCCAGCCCTCGCTCCACAAAACCGCAGGAACGGTGAAATGAAACGAAAGCAAACACTGAGGCAGGAGGTCCCTGCCAAAGATCCCTCTCGCAGGGAATCGCTGGGGATTTGGGAGCCTCTTCCACCCCCTGAAAGCCCTCCAGCCACGCGCCGTGTCTGTCACTGCCGCTGCCAGCCAGAACGGCTCCTGTCACCTGTCAGCGGCCTAAAAGTGGCTCCCAAGGCCGCAGAGAGAGAGCAGGGAACGCTCCTCTCCTGTAAATTCCCAGTGGAACGGAGGGAGAAGCCTTTGGAAAACTTTCGCCGGGGGCCAAGCGGAGCTCGCAGCCACCGGGGGTGGCTCGGTGATGTTCCCCTGGTTCCAGGGCTGGCACCTGCCGGGGAACCACCCTGCAGGGGCAAAAACGGAGCCGCGGGTGGAATTTTACAGTTTGCCCGGTAATTTTCCGGCTCCTCGTGTTCCAGCGCCGAGAGGTCTGAGAACGCCAGCCTTGTGAGGCCGCTGCCACCGCCGGGGATGGACGCGGCCTCTGGAAAGTCCCCCTTATTTATGCTAATGACTAATTGCTCCGGCTGCCGGGACGGGCCGCACCTTTTCCACGGGGCTGCGTGAGCCTGGGGATTTGCTGGGTGAGGGAGGGAGGGAGAGAGGGAGGGCGACTGAGTCATTTTGGATGCCTCGCTTCTGAGGGAGAGGAGGTCAGAGTCATTCCCGACCATTTCCCGACGCTTTGTGCTTCCCACTCCTCCACCTGGAGCTGCTGCGGCCCGAGGCCAGGCGGGAAAACGAGTGGAAAAGAGGCAGGGACAGGCGTGAGGTGATGGCAAAAGGAGGAGAGGCCGAACTGGAATTTTTGGGCAGCTTTTGGCATCTTTCTCCCGAGCACAAAAGTACACGGAGTATTTCTGTGCTCACAGGTCATTTCCTCGATTAGGCAAGACACCTCTGTGAATGAACAAGCCCAGTCAAGACCATTCCTGCCTCACACGCCGAAGGAAGGCAAAGTCACACCAGAAAAAAACTGTTTCCCTTTGGAAAGATTAGCAAATCGCACCAGGGAAAGAGCGGGGAGGGGGAGAGGGACAAATCCCAGCCTCAGAAAAGCCTTTCAGAGCAATTCAGGAGCCGATCTACCCTCGTCTGCCTCCAGTGTGTGTGACACCCCCGAGCTAATCCCAGCCTTCCCTCAGCCCGTGCCCGCCGTCAGCTGCTGCCTCCGCTCGCCAGGAACTGCGGAGCCACTTTGGGCTTTGTTGCGTGTGACTGACAGAAATTTGTGCAACTGGAGAGAGGGAGGAAAAAAAAAAAAAAAGAAAGAGAAAACCTGCCAGGAACAGCGGCAGCAGCAGAGGCGATTTCGCAACTCATCCCGCCGTGCCGAGGCCGGGGGGGTTTGCGCTGACATAAATAGTGGTTAATTAACTGCTCAGCACTCAGCGCTGGCTGCGCCGCCTTCCCCCGACCTGGCTGGGGAAAAGCACTTGTGGGAGGTGTTTTGGGCAGGTAATCGTAGGTTTGGGAGGCTGAAAGGCGAGGGAGGGCAGGCAGCCTGGCAGGAGGGGGAGGTGGGGATAAGAGGAAGATGAAGGTGGGGATGAGAGGAAGATGAAGGTGGAATGAGAGGAGGATGAAGGTGGGAATGTGAGGATGAGGGTGGGAATGAGAGGAGGATGAAGGTGGGAATGAGAGGATGAAGGCGGGAATGAGAGGAGGATGAAGGTGGCAATGAGAGAAGGATGAAGGTGGAATGAGAGGAGGATGAAGGTGGAATGAGAGGAGGATGAAGGTGGGAATGAAAGGATGAAGGTGCGGATAAGAGGAGGATGAGGGTGGGGATAAGAGGAGGATGAGGATGGGGATGAGACGAGGATGAGGGTGGGGATGAGACGAGGATGAGGGTGGGGATGAGACGAGGATGAGGGTGGGGATGTGAGGATGAGGATGAGCAGCCTGGCCGATTCCAAGCTGTACCTGCCCCCCGCCGTCCCGCCCCGCTCCAAGCCCTGACTCACATCCTGCTGCTGCTCCCTGCAGCTCCCAGGAAGGCGCTGGGTCCTGCCGGGCTCCGGGCTCGCAGCGCCGCTCGGCTGGGAGCAGCAGCAGCAGCAGCAGCAGCAGCGAGTGACCCGCGGTGACACACGGAGCTCTCCCCGCGCTCCTGGGGCTCAGCCACATCCACGCTTCCCTGGCAGCTCCGGGTGCTCCGGGATCCGTGCCCTGATTTGAGTTCGGAGCTTTTAACGCGGCGTTTTCTGGTCAGGATATAAAAATCTCGTGGGGGTTTCCTTTTAGCCCGCGTGGTGTGGATCGGTGTGGTTGTTGTACTGAAATCAGGAGGTGATTTTTGCTGTGACCTCAAGGGAAAATCTGACCTGGGGTTTATGAATCACCCACTGAAAGTTGTTCATTTATGGCTTCCTGGGGTCTGACAGGATGACACCGGTTTTGGAGGGACTTTTTTTTTTTCCCCAAGAGAAGTTGTGGACACCCCTGGATCCCTGGCAGTGCCCAAGGCCAGGTTGGACATTGGGGCTTGGAGCAGCCTGGGACAGTGGGAGGTGTCCCTGCCATGGCAGGGGTGGCACTGGATGAGCTTTAAGGTCCCTCCCAACCCCAACCATTCTGGGATTTTATGATTCCATGAGAGGCACAGGTGTGCCTTACATTGTGCCCCTTCCAAAAAGAATCCCGTAGAAATCCCAGGATTTACGTTCCATGTCCCAGTGAAGTCTGTGTCCTCTGTGCTCAGGAGCAGGTTTCCAGACAAGAGGAAGTTCTGAGAGAGCTCGAAAGTTGCACTGTGGTTTTGACAGAGGTCTTGACCCTTCATCTTGTGATGTGTGAGGGAAGTTCTTACAGTCACAGAACGGTTTGGGTTGGAAGGAACCTTAAATCTCCTCTCTTTCCACCCCCCGTCCTGGGCACGGCCGCCATTCACGGGATTGGGTTACTCTGCGTTTTTCCCTGGCTATCAGTAACAATAACAACTTCAGGAGCCAAGCTGTGTCACACTGAGCAGTGTCACACACCCCGTGTCACACACTCTGTGTCACACACTCTATGTCACACACTCTGTGTCACACCGAGCAGTGTCACACACCCCATGTCACACACTCTGTGTCACACCGAGCACTGTCACACACTCTGTGTCANCTGTGTCACACCGAGCACTGTCACACACCCCGTGTCACACCCTCTGTGTCACACCGAGCACTGTCACACACTCTGTGTCACACACTCTGTGTCACACCGAGCAGTGTCACACACCCCGTGTCACACACTCTGTGTCACACCGAGCACTGTCACACACTCTGTGTCACACTCAGCCCTGTGTCACACACTCTGTGTCACCCTCAGCACCGCCACACACTCTGACACCCTGAGCTCTGTGTCATATACCGTGTCACACTGAGCCCTGTGTCACACCCTGTGTCACACTGAGCACTGTGTCACACTGAGTCCTGTGTCACACACTGTCACACACTCTGTGTCACACTGAGCACTGTCACGCACTCTGTGTCACACCGAGTACTGTGTCACACCAAGCATTGTGTCACGCTCTGTGTCACACTGAGCCGTGTCACACACTCTGTCACACCGACCACCATCACACGCCCTGTGTCACACTGAGCCCTGTGTCACACACTCTGTCACACTCAGTGCTGTGTCACACTGAGCCCTGTGTCACACCAGGCATTGTGTCACACCCTCTGTCACACCGAGCTCGGCTCCCTCGGCTGGCAGGGGTTTGTTTGTCCGCCCTCCTTCCCCTGCAGCTTCTGCTGAGCAAGGATGACTTCGGGTCTGGGCGGGTCCACCTGGATGTGTTTGCACTGGGGCTGCGAGGCTGGGGAAGGGCCTGCAGGGGCCACACAAGGAGAGATTGAGGGAACTTGGATTGTCCGGCTGGAGCAGAGGAGACTGAGGGGAGCCTCGCTGGGACTGCAGCTCCTCAGAGGGACAGCTCCGAGCTCTGCTCCTGTGACCTGACAGGACCCAGGAGTGGCTGGAGCTGGGCCAGGGCAGGGTCAGGCTGGAGAGCAGGAAAGGTTCTTCCCCCAGAGGGTGCTGGGCACTGCCCAGGCTCCCCAGGGAATGGGCACGGCCCCGAGGCTGCCAGAGCTCCAGGAGCGTTTGGGCACCGCTGCCAGGGATGCACAGGGGGGATTGCTGGGGGTCTGGGCAGGCACAGGGTTGCACTGGATGATCCTTGGGGATTTATCCCCCCTCAGGATATTCCATCATTCCCTTCCCCTCCTGTGCATCCCTCCCTTGGACACCCACAGTGCCCTGAGCCGCTGGGATCCCCTTTTAGGCAATTCCCGGCCGGGAATACGCAGAAGCCGCTCCCAAAGCGCTGTGAGGGACTCCGGGAAGCTGCAGTTCAGGGTGGGGAGGGTTAAAGGGGGTCTGGGGTCCCCGGGGGCTCGGGGGGCGCGGGGGGGCGCG
>VZTJ01002594.1:0-21925 GCA_013397795.1 Orthonyx spaldingii | reverse complement strand
GGGCCGGCGCTGCCCGGAGCGCCAGCGCCACCCAGCGGCCACAGCCCGCAACTGCCCCCGCGGGCACCGCTGGAACACCCAACAGCTGGGACAACAGCTGGAAAACAGCTGGAAAAACAGCCGGGAAACCCGCCGGGAACACGCGACACCAGCGCCAGCACCCCGCCAAGGGGAGAGCCGCTGCTGGGGTTTTCTCGCCCCGTCCCTCCCCCGGAGCGCGTTTGGTTAAATCGTTAAAAGTTGCGCAACATCTGGCCGGGTTAATTACAGCTGCTTAACGCGGGGAGAACGCCGCGATTTCGGGGCAGTAAAACAAGACGAGGCACGAAAGATGGTTCAATAGTCGGTGCTTAATGGGTGTTAGGCGGCAGGGAAGGGGCCGGGAGAGCTCGTGACTGCACAGAGGTGTGAATTATTGCACCATAATTCTGGCCCTGCGGGGCTCCGCTGTAATTAATAACTGTTTTCGTGTTTGAAATGCATTTTCTCACACCGTAAAAAGCAGAAATGGAAAGTAGTCGCTAATGGGAGAAGCGCTGGGAGGACTGGGCACCAACTTCCTTGGTTTCGTGTTATTTTGAGCTGCTTTTAAATGATTTTGGGGGATCCTGTTTGGCTTGAAAACTGTGTGGACCCAGAGCTCTTTGGGTTATTTCCCTTTGTCAAAGTAGCTCTTCCTGCAAATCTCATCACAGATATTCCAAGCTGGGAAGCAACTCCCATATATTTGCACCAGATTTTCACCAGATTAACTTCAACCACTTCAGTTTCCCCTGCCAAGCTACCAACTCCTGAGCCCTCTTTATTTGGAAAGCAGGAAAGACTTTGTTACTTTTTTTAATGTAGCCTAATCCTGTGTTCAATTCAAACCCATTCCAGTTTAATTTTGGGAAACCTGAAAACTGAAGGAAAGCAGATATCCCCAAAATAAAATGGTGTTTGAGGCCCCTGATCCAGCAGCTGGAAATGCAAACCTTGACTTTACTGGGAGCTGCCTCTTGATACTGAAACTGGGCCATAAAAATGCAAATCCGGTTATTTTTCTCCACTTTTTATTAAAAAAAAAAATCTGGGAGGGTGATGCCTGGGGTTATCAGCACAACCTGCTGTCATGTGTGTTCACATATAATTCACTATTTTAACATCCCCCAATAGATTGCAGCTCCATAACCAGCCTGATGGCAAAAAGGGAACCTTTAAGAGCAAATTCAGGGATTGGGAATGCAGGCAGCAAGACAGAAAATTGATTGGTCGTTTGAGCCTTCACTTAAGAAAGACTTAATGGGATGAGGGGATTGATAAAGGGGGTCTCTGGGGCTGCCTGGCACTGCTTGAGGGACCCCAGAGGCCAAAGACAACAGCAAATGGATGAGGCGGGTCAGGAACCTCCAGGCTTTGTGTGGCTGTTCCCACACAGATATTGGGTCGTTATCTGGGTTTTAGTCAAGATGAAGCTTTGTGCACCGATGTTTCTCCTTCTGGGGTGCATTGGGAAGAGCATTCCCAGGTCAGGGGGTGACCCTGCCCCTCTGCCCAGCCCTGGGGCACCTCTGGGTGCCGTGTCCAGCTCTGGCTCCTCAGCACAGCAGGGCCAGGAGCTGCTGGAGCGGGGCCGGCGGAGGCTGCGGGGCTGAGGAAGGGCCTGGAGCATCTCGGTGCCCAGGAAAGGCTGAGGGAGCTGGGGCTGCTCAGCCTGGAGAGGAGCCCCAGCTGAGAGGGGCCCTGAGCCCTGGGTGTCCCTGTGTGCAGGGAGGGCTCAGGGCAGGGCCCAGGCTCTGCTCCGGGCCCAGCAGTGGCACCAGAGGCACGGGCAGGGCCTGAGCCCAGCAATTCCCTGCACAGGAGGCACAAATCCTGCCCTGGGCAGGGACCGGGCTGGGACAGAGCCCAGAGAGCCTGTGGGGTCTCCTCCCTGGGATATTCCACAATATCCACGATCCTGTGCCCTGTGCTCTGGGATGATCCCGGTGAGCTCTGTGGGCCCTGCCAGCCTCACCCACCCCGGGATGCTCATTTTAGTAGCACTAAAAGAAAGAAACCAGATTTCAATTCACTCTTTCCTCAGTGTTCAGGAAATCTGTGACAAGATCTTGCTTCCTCCATCTTTTTATGCATCCTCTTACTGGTGTCCATGTCATTCTGGGATTCTGGGATTCTGGGATGCAGCTGAGCAGAGCCTTTCAAAAGGGGGTGACAGAGGGACAGAGCACATCCAAGACTCCCCGGGCAGGAGGTCTGGACGAGGCAGTTCCCATCCCTTGGCTGGGATTCTGGTGTTGGAATTCTAGACCTGGGATTCTTGCACTCGGCTGAGGCCCTGAAATCCACGGGATTGCTGAAACTAGCGAGTAATGGCTGAATTAAGCCTGTTTCAGAAGTGAAACCTGCAGTGCCACCCCAGCGCAGGGCTCGCTCTGCGGATGCTTTGTGGTGTTTATTTTAATGCCACCCCTGGAGACTGAATTCCCTCCTGTCCCTCCCTGTGGTCTTTAATAAACTCTGACCATAAATTCACAACCAGGTGAGGCTGCAACTCAAAACACGACAGGCTTTGTGCTCTTTTTGTTCCTCCTAAAGCCCATTTAATGCAATTGGATGTTGCTTTTTTACCGACATGAGTCAACTGATTTTATTTTGAAGGATGGCTGCCTGCAAAAAAAAAAAAAAAGATAAATATTAATAATATCTGAATTTGAACTTGTTACTCAGCACAAAAATCTTAGTTCAACCTGCAACTTCACCAGCTGCTTTTTAAAAGCTGGGCGTTTTGTATAAATCCTGCCTTGTAAACAGATGGAACAAACAAAATGTAAAACTCATCTCCATAAAGAACAACAAAAGAATATTTTCCAGATGGGCTTTCTGATGGGAGATCCAAGTCCTCATCTCAGACTCGGGAAATTTCCCTTTCTTGCTGGTATCAGTTTTATCTGAATGCAGTTCATCCAGCATTTGTTCTTTTCAATAAAGGCAATTATCTTGATGGAGCTGCAGGAGGATGCTCTTAAAGCTGAAAAAAATAGAAAAGATTTTACTAAAAATAGAAAAAAAAAATGTGGGTAGGTAAAGGTGGGGAGGAAACTCTTTGATTCCTTTGATTTATACAGAAATGAGACATTTGAATGCACTGAAAAATCCCAGCCTCACCTGCAAAATGAAATAAGCTGGAAAGGGTTGAGGCAACTGATTTGGACAAACTCCTTTTTGGGCTTCTCTGATTCCAAACCTCATCCAAACTGATCCTGTGGCCAGAAAATAATCCCTTGGTGGTTTCACAGGAGTCCGCATCCCCTGAGGAACTGCAGTGACAAGGGGAAATGGTTCCCAGTGCCAGAGGGCAGGGCTGGATGGGATATTGGGAAGGAATTGTTCCCTGGGAGGGTGGGGAGAGGCTGGGATGGAATTCCCAGAGAAGCTGTGGCTGCCCCTGGATCCCTGGAAGTGTCCAAGGCCAGGCTGGAGCAGCCTGGGACAGTGGAAGGTGTCCCTGCCATGGCAGGGGTGGCACTGGAGGGACTTTAAGACCTCCTTGATGCCCTGCATGACAATTTTTGGGCCAAAAGAGATGGGAACACACAGCCCCAAAGACTAAGGAAGAGTTTGCCCCCTTGAAAATTTTAATCTGGTTTTCCCTGACTTCTTTTTCCTGCCGGTTATTCATGGGAACCAGCAAAAAAGCTTCACAAGAAAAAAAAGTAAAATCAAAATTTAAAAAATTAAAGTAATATTATAGAAACTCACTCGAAGCCCTCCTGACAAGGAGGATTTACAGAACTGAAATTTAATTTTCAGGACACTCTCAACCTCTGTTTCCACCCCGTTCCTGTGTGGGACTGCCACGTTTTGTCATTCTGATGCCTTATCCCGGGCTCACCTAGAACAGAGGCCAGACGAAATTAAGAGAACAAAAAGCAGATATTTATTCAAAGGGGCCTTCTCAGTGCATTTGGGGCAGTCAGAGCCCACCCAGGGCTGCACCCAGAATGGATGAGGGGTCACGGGTTTTTCGTGCTTTATAGTTTTTGGTCCATTTGCATATCAGGGTTAGACCTCCAATTATAACCTCAGGTAATGAAATCATCTATCCCAAGCTTTCCCCCCCATTTTCTCTGCTGTTTACATGTTTTGGGGCTTAAGATAGCGAGGTGTCCTTGAGTTTCAGGCCTGGAGAGGAATTGTTTTGTCTGAGAGGCGGGAACAGCAGCTCCGTTTATGTGAAAAATCGAAGCTAAAAGCCCTGAGGCACCAATTCAGAGGTCTCTTTGTGTTGCAGACACGAGGCAGGTGCAGCCCTCGCCGCCCTGGTCCTATGAGCAGTCCTACCCCTACCTGGGCTCCATCGCGGCGCCCGCCGTGCACCCGGCCACGCCCATCTCACCTGGCCGGGCCAGCGGCGTCAGCGCGCTCAGCGCCGAGCTGTCCAGCCGCCTCTCAGGTAAGGACACGGCCCGGGGCCCCTGGCATGGGACACCTCCCCTGGAGCAAACTGGGAGCCCTGTCCCCAACCCTGGGCTCTCCATGCCAAGGGACACTTCCCCAGTGACAAACCAGTGGCCCTGTCCCCAGCCTTGCTCCCTCCACGCCAAGGGCCCTGTGGCAAATTGGTCACCCTGTCCCCAACCCTGCTCCCTCCATGCAAAGGGACGCTCCCCTGGTGACAAATTGGTGGCTTTGTCCACAACCCTGTTGCCCCCATGCCAAGGGATGCTTTTCCTATGGCAAACCAGTGGTCCTGTCCCCAGCCTTGCTCCCTCCATGCTGAGGGACACTTCCCCAGTGGGTGGCCCCATCCCCAGCCCTGGGCCCTCCACACCAAAGGGGCACTTCCCCAGTGACAAACTGGTGGCCCCATCCCCAGGTGCTGCCACAGCCCTTCAGGGGCTCTCTGGGCAAAGGTCATTCCGAGGTTTTGGGGGATTTGCGGAAAGAGTAAAGAAACTGAGAATTTTAGTAAATGAGTCGCGTTTTAATCAATGAATCACAGAGTTAATTAGGTTGGAAAAGCTCTCAAAGGTCATTGATTCCAAACTGTGCCTGATGCCTGCCTTGTCCCCAGCCCAGAGCTCTGAGTGCCACCTCCAGGCCTTCCTGGGACACCTCCAGGGATGAGGACTCCAAACCTCCCTGGGCAGCCCCTGCCAAGGCCTGACCACCCTTTCCAGGCAGAAATTCCTCCTGGTGTCCAAGAATCTCAGACTGGTTTGGGGTGAAAGGAACCTGTAAGCTCATCTCGTTCCCACCCCCTGCCAGGGACAGGGACACTTCCCACCAGACCAGGTTGCTCCTGGGGTTTGGAGCCCAACAGAGCACTGTTAAAAAAGAAGAAAAAAAAGAGGAAAAGCAGCACTTTGAGGATGTATGGAGCTATTAAAACAATTTGGATTGCTGAGGAATTATCATATTGCCAAGAAATGGATGCCACAGATATTCCAGCTCTGTATCCTAAAGCAGAACCCAGACCAGAGCCCAGCAGGTTTTGGGTGGACCATTGGCTGCAGGATGCTGGGGTTGGACATTTTAAATGTTCCACTGGATTTTCTTGTTTTACACATCCATCAAATTGTCCTGCAGAGCTTTGGAAGCCACCAGAAAAATGGAAGTGAAAGCCACCCCTGGCTCCACTACGCTCCACTGCCCAAGCTGCACATCTTGAGCCAATCTGTGTGTGCAGCAGCAGGAATTTTCTATAAATGAGCGAGAGCCATATCATTCTAATTTGCATACAGCTTTTGCAAAAATCCCTCCTTTAGCTGCACATCTTGCTCTCATTTGAAGACTCAGGGCTTCTTCTGAGATCAGAGGGAACCACTTGAACGTGCTCCAGCCTGTTCTGTTGTTGTCATGCAGATCTTCCTTTGAAAGCCTCACACCGAATCTAAATTATTTGTTGGGTCTGGGTGATAATTGCATTGTAGAGAGGGCTGAAAACACAGGGAGCCTTTCAGAAAGAGGAAAAAAAGCCATTTCTTTGTTTTAAAAAAATCTGTAAAAATTCTCATTCTATTTACACAGAATTAGGAACTAGAAATTGAAAAAAATTAGAATATCCTTTGATTTTCCACCAGGTTCTTCTTCACAGAGCTTCTTTATCTGCCCATGGCCACAGGGATTTTCCTTGGAGCTGGCAGAGTTTCTCCATGCCTCATGAAGGAACCTAGAAAGGTTTCATTCCCACGTCAGCATCCTTTCTTTCCTGTTCCAATTCCTAACATTAAATGTCATTCAGCATTCCTGGAAAAATCTGTCACAACATTTTCTCCACACGCCCATTCCTGTCACCCACACTTGGTGTCTCTAAGAAATTTCTCCTTAGCAGAAAAAAGGGCAAACTTGAGGAGTTTTTTAGACCTTCCCAACTAAAGACCCGGTGTCTCCAAGGAAAAAGCAGTGAAATGGGATATATTTGAACCATCTTGGCATTAAATGTCATTACTCTGCTTTTTGCCAGGGCAGAAGGAACCCTCACCTGATAAATGATGTATCCAGGCAGTTTTAGGAAGTTTCTCAGGAATGAGGTGTGGAAGCACCATTTAAAATCTGGCAGATGCCACCTTAACCTTGGCTCCTCCGAAACAGTTCCATTCCATCGTGTGTCTTGCCATGTTAAACCTAAAGGTGACAGGGTTTAGGGGAAGGAAATGTGGTCCCACTAATTTTCCAGGAAAAAAAAGGATGGCAAATTCCAAAGGAAGCAAACAGCAAGTTCAGAGCTCTTCTAAGAAATTAAGAGAAGCTCATCAAGGTGGGCTGATGTGTCCTGATGAGCTTTCAGAGCTTGGCTCTGGAATGTGTCTGCTCCAATAATCCCAGACTCAGTCTGCTCCAGCTTGAAATCTGGGCAGAGCCAAGAGCTTTGTTTTCCCTCTGCTCCTCCTCAGGAGTATTTCCTTCAGCATGCGGCTCCTCTGCTGCAGACTCCACGCCTTGGCTGCCAGGAGAAGTTGTCTTTCTTCTGGAAAGACTTTTCCATAATTATTATTGTTGTTATCTTAACCAGGCAGAGCTGCCAGCTCTGGGGATGAGACCTTCCATTAACCTGAGTCACGAGGAAGATCCTTCCTGAAGAGGAGCTGCTCCTCTTGGTTAATCTGTGCAGGGAAAGAGAGGAGGGGACTGGACATCATTCCATGGACGGCAGACAAAGCAGAGCAGAACTTGACTCTCCTGTGGGACATTTTAGAGTGAGAGGGCATAGGCTGGGCCAGGGGAGGGTCGGGTTGGACACCAGGAGGAATTTCTGCCTGGAAAGGGTGGTCAGGCCTTGGCAGGGGCTGCCCAGGGAGGTTTGGAGTCCCCATCCCTGGAGGTGTCCCAGGAAGGCCTGGAGGTGGCACTCAGAGCTCTGGGCTGGGGGCAAGGTGGGCGTTGGGCACAGGTTGGCTCTTGGAGGGTTTTTCCAGCCTCAGGGATTCCATGATTCCTCTTAGCAGCATGAGATAGGCTCCTGGCACACATGGAAGGAAGTAAAACTATCAACCCCCGAACACAGCATTCCCTTGTCTTTTTCCACACACTCACCAGAGCCACGGTGTCCAGGAGTCAATGACAATGACATGGACATTAAATGAGAACCAGACACCAAGACCTTGAGTAAACTTGATTTATCTTGACTTTGGAGGGATGGAGGGCCATGGAGAACTCCTAAGTGCTGACAGCTGGGCTGAGCCCACGTGTGTAAAGCCAGTCTGTGCATGCCACGTAGCCAAAGGATAATCCCTGCTCCATGGGGCTTCCCCTTTGAGCCAACAAATAAAACTGGCTGCAGGAAGAGGCTTTGCAAAAGTTTTTATTTAGGTCCCATCAGTGTCCCTGGTGAGTCAAAGGACGTTGGGTGAGGAGTTTGAGATCTGTGTCACTGCCCCCCACCCACCCAAGGCCAAGGACACTCCGAGTGTCAATAACTGCCTGTGCTGCAAGGTCTGTGAGAGGGAACACAAAGCAGGGCGAGAGCCTGGCACTCGTCTGTAATTGCTGCTTCACTGAAATTAATCCAAAATATCCCAGAGTACAACAACTCTGTCAGGGAGCAGGGCAGGGACAGGTTCTGGCCATTCTGGTTAATGTTAGATGAGAGTTTGGATGTTGGTTATGATTGTGTTCTGTCAGCTGAAAATTCTTCCTGGAAAGGGGGATTAGATATTGAAAGGGCTGCCCAGGGAGGTTTGGAGTTCCCATCCCTGGAGGTGTCCAAGGAAGGCCTGGAGGTGGCACTCAGAGCTCTGGGCTGGGGACAAGGTGGGCATCGGGCACAGCTGGGACTTGACGATCTCAGAGGTTCTTTCTGACCTCATTTACCCTGGGATTCTGTAACATTTCCCTGCCTCCCTTCCCCACCACGCAGGCGCCTCTGACCTGACGGCGTTCAGCGACCCGCGGGTGGGCATCGACCGCTCCTTCCCGGCGCTGCCGTCCATCTCGGACCCGCGCATGCACTACCCGGGCGCCTTCACCTACACGCCCACGCCCGT
Source organism: Orthonyx spaldingii (assembly GCA_013397795.1). Classification (NCBI taxonomy): domain Eukaryota; kingdom Metazoa; phylum Chordata; class Aves; order Passeriformes; family Orthonychidae; genus Orthonyx; species Orthonyx spaldingii. Next base: position 13,457 of record VZTJ01002594.1, on the reverse strand, counting down.
CAGCTCCGGCATCGGCATCGGCATGTCGGCCATGTCCACGGCCTCCAGATACCACACCTACCTCCCTCCTCCCTACCCCGGCTCCTCCCAGGCTCAGGGCAGCCCCTTCCAGACCAGCTCCCCGTCCTACCACCTGTACTACGGCACCTCGGCCGGCTCCTACCAGTTCTCCATGATCTCCGGAGGGGAGCGGTCCCCGCCGCGCATCCACCCGCCCTGCACCAACGCCTCCACGGGCTCCACGCTGCTCAACCCCAACCTCCCCAACCAGAGCGACGTGGTGGAGGCCGAAGGGAGCCACAGCAACTCGCCCACCAACATGGCCAGCACGGCGAGGCTGGAGGAGGCCGTGTGGAGACCCTACTGAGGAGATCGGAAGGAGCTCAAGGGTCAGGACTAAGGGACTTCCCATTTCCCGGCGCCCGGAGGGATCCCAGAAACTTCCTTGTGGGCCCTGCCGTGTTCATCCATGAGTTTCAGGAGCAAACCCTCCCGAAGGCGGCGCTCCCAGGAGTGGTGGTTCTTGTTGCCAGCCCCTGGTGGAGCCACGGCGCTCCGGCAAAGAATTCCCGGCAGGAGAACGAGCTCCTGGAAAGGAGGACGCCCCGGCTGGTGGTGCAGAGGTAGCGAGGGTGGGTAAAGGGTATCCAGCCTGATTCCAGGCCTGTGGCTTCCCAACGTGCCTGGGCTCGAAGGTCTCCACAGCCCTGAAAGAGAGTTTCGGTTCACTTCTATTTTTAAGGCTTAAAACCTAAAAAAAAAAAAACCACAAAAAGAAATCTTAGTGAGTTTACTGCATCTTGTGGACGTCTTAAGTGTAAGGAAGTATAGGAAGATTCCCAGAGGGAAACTGTGAACGCTTCTGTTTTAGCAATGCTGTGAATGAGAGGTTTTATATGTTGGACTTCATTCTTTCTTTTCTTTGTTTTGTTTGTGTATTCCAAAGAATATGGAATTTTTTTTATTACTGGGTTTGGTTTTTTTTTTGTTTTGGGTTTAGGTTTTTTGGTGGTTTTTGGTTTTTTTTAGGATGCAGCTCATCCTGCTTTGCATCTAATTTGTTTTATTTCTCTTGGCACCTTATAAATTGCAAAAAAAAAAAAAGATTTTGCTCTTTTTTTGTTTTAATCATGCTTGCTTCTTTCTTGCTTTGTCAACTGAAAGAATCAGCCCCTTTTTCAATGAGTTAATTTAACTTTTTATCTCTTGGATTTTTTTTAACACAACGGCTACAGCCTTGGGTCATTTTCAACTACTGTATTTCTTTGATGAGTTCATTGATATTTATGCTTGATATTTAGACTTTTCTTATTTGTTGATACTATTATTATTTAAATAAGCCTATATTAAAAAAAAAATCAGCGATTGCCTTTTTTTGGTAGCAGCCAAAGTCAAATTTCTCACATTGAAAAAGGCTGGAATAACGATGGGCAAAGTGACCTCCTAATTCCCCAAAAATATTGTTTACAATTATCTCACTCTCATTTTATGCAGCTTAGATCCTCAAAGGCATCGAGGTGCCCAATTCCCACTGGAAGGCACCAAAATCCCTGGGAATTTCTGTGCCTTTCCAAGTGGTGGAGTCATCTCTCCCTACTCCTCCCACTCTTTTCCTTCGTCACCAGTGGTGACCCTCAGAATCAGGAATCAGGATGTAGACACTCCATAAGGCAAATTCAGTATTCCCTAATTAAAGACCTGCCCACTGGAGTGACAGGACACAGGGAATGGCTTCCCATGGCCAGAGGGCAGGGCTGGATGGGATATTGGGAAGGAGTTGTTCTCTGGGAGGGTGGGAAGACCCTGGAATAGAATTCCCAGGGAAGCTGTGGCTGCCCCTGGATCCCTGGAAATGTCCAAGGCCAGCGTGGAGCACCCTGGGACAGTGGAAGGTGTCCCTGCCCATGGCAATTGTGGTGGATGATCTTTACAATCCCTTCCAACCCAAACCATTCCCTGATTCTGTGATTTCACATGGCAGGGGGGAAGTCCTGGCTCTGAGGGACTCTGGGTGAGATTTGCTCCCAGGATTTCTGTGCAGCCACAGAAGCCACGTTCCAACCTGCTGGAAAACAGATCAGTTCCTGGACAGGGCTGCCAAGCTCACCTGGAAAGCTCCAGAAAAGCCAGGGCCTGCACAATCCTTCCATTTGCATCTCCTGGGAGAAGAGGAGGGGTGTTTAAGGCCAAGGTTGTGCCCTGTGGTAACTCCGCGAGGCTTTTCCTGCGAGCAGGTTCAGCACGGAGCCGTCACTGGCGCCCATCGTTCCAGCACAAACATATCAGATGTCACTGGAACGTTTATGGCACTATTTCATGGGAGGGTTTGCTCTGAACGCAGTTCTTGTGCTACTCCTCAACTCCAGACTGCTGATGTTGACACGTGTGCGTCCCAAACGAGCTGATTATTATTTAATGTACCTCTCAAACGAGAGAAACCATTGCAGGTCAACTCAGAGAGTATTTGAAAGCAGGGCTTCAGATCAGTGTTTGATGTTTAAAAAAAAAAGAAGTTAAAAGGATTCAAATTAAAAAGATCCTTGGCTGCAGGCAGCAAAACAGCTGGACTTATTTAAAACCATTTGTTTTTCAAGTTTTCTCTTTTTATATATATATATATATGATTTTGCTTCTTTGTTTAAGTCAGATGCAGTAGCACTTTGGTATTGAAAAGAATTGAAGAATTTACATTGTCAATAAGGTCATTTTTGTGCAGAAAATAGGGAGTGTTTCAAGAGATCTCAGCAAAAGCCCAAAATTTTTCTGTTAAAACACATGCATGGCCTTGTGCTTCTCATTTAATGGAACATCCTTTATCATTTTTCAGATTTTGCTCTGAACAAAGAAAGGCAGAAAACATCCAAATTATATCAGAATACTTAAAATTATATTTTGAAAGTCTGGAGACCCTGCTGAATACAGAAATACAGAGACCCCAGCTGTTGTAGCATTTCCGTAGTTGGACTCTCACCTCTTCAGTCGCCTAAAAAAAAAAAGCCCCTCATCACTGAGCAGTAGCTCTGTGGCAGAATTTATCCAACACATTCTGTGCAATTCAAACCCTAATTTATTACAGCTCTCAGTTAAAATCCTAATTGATTACAGCTCTCACATCTGCCTTGTGACTGGACCACCAAAGTGCACAGAGCTGGGAGTGGAAAGACAGCAGGGAGGGAGAGGAGCTTGGAGGAACCAGGAAGGGCCAGATGACCTGGAGAGGAAATTTTAACAAAAGCTTGGAGTGACAGGACAAGGGGGGTGGTATTAAGATGAAGGAGAACAGGTTTAGATGGGATATTGGGAAGGAATTGTTCCCTGGGAGGGTGGGGAGGCCCTGGCACAGGGTGCCCAGAGAAGCTGTGGCTGCCCCTGGATCCCTGGCAGTGCCCAAGGCCAGGTTGGACACTGGGGCTTGGAGCAGCCTGGGACAGTGGGAGGGGTCCCTGCCATGGCAGGGGTGGCACTGGATGGGCTTTGAGGTCCTTCCAACCCAAATCATTCCATGGTTTGATGATTCCATGAGTTCAGCCCGGTGAGATTGTTGTGGCCACCACACTCCCAGACCTGCTGCTCACCACAAGCTCCTGTCTGCTACAGCCCTTTGCCCCTTTTAGCCCCCAGTATTGAAACCCACCCACCCTGGAAGCTAAAAAATCAAGGATTCACAGGAATGGGGAGCTGGCACCTCTCAGCCTGGAGATCAGGCCCTAAATCAAACATTTTTTATGTCTGTGCATCTACTTTGTCTCCACTCATCCTAAAGGCGAGGTGTAATTTGGCTCTTCCTGCTGTGACCAGGGTGAGGAAATGCAGAACTGGGCACCACCACATTTCCCTGGGTCCTTATGGACACTTTTCTGGAATTTCCCAGTGTTTGCCATGTGATAATTGCCAGCAACCAAACTCTGGAGTCCTCTCTGGGTATGTCCAGCACTGCGAAAGAAGGGAAAAACCAAGTTTATTACCCCTGGCAATTAATCTGTTTAGTCACTGTAGGTTTCAGCGTATTCACTTATAAAAAGCCACAGTTTACTCAAATATTTGGGTTTGTAGCCATCACTAAGGATGGCAAAGCTTTTCAAGGCTGTGAAAATGCTCTCACATTTTTCCTCTTGGATTTTAAGAGCACTTAACAGGCAGAAAAAAAGACATTTGGATCAAACATTTCCCCCACCCCCATCTCCAAATTAGAGTATGCAAGTATTTATTTTTATATGGATATAATATATATATATATTTATATAGTTTTATCATCCCGGGAGCTGAATGGAATCAGAAAAATAGAATTATTGTGCTTCTGCTCTGGAGCTGCACTCAGCAGAGTGCTTTAGGTCCCTTGCTCTCCTAAAATTCAGCTCATGGCTGTCCTATCTCTCAGTTTGGGTGCTCCTTTCACAAGACACAACTCCTTGTCCATGCCAGACCTCTTCACAGTAAATTCAGGGCTCTTGCTGCCTCTGAGGACAAATATTTCCCTCTCCAGCAACATTTAAATTAGTTTAAGAGCTCCTGCTCACTTCCAAAGCGATGGCCAGGAGCTGTAGTGCAAGGAGGAGAGGATGCAGAGAGCATCCCTGCTGTGAAGGGTTTGATTTGCACAATGGTGCCAAATTCTCTGCCGGGAAGGAGAGAAATCCTCTCCTCCCAACGGCCCAGAGCCTTTGCCAAAGTCTCCCAAATTTCCTGCGCTCTTGAAACGTTCACTGCTGCTTCCTGGGTGACCCTTCCAGGGCTGTGTTTGAAGATTCAGGGAGAAGTGGATGCGTTTTCTGTCCTCGGAGCAAAACTCTGCGTTGTTCTCCTGCCTTGGAACCTTTTCCCGCTTGATTTTTGTTCACCTTGCTGGGTCAGTCGCGAGCACTCGGCGTTTTTCCTCCTCCTCCTGAAAGGGTTGCATCACCAGAGTTACTTGTATTTATGTCTGTAAATAGATTTCCAAAGCTTCCTAGCCAAAAATATTTAGTGCTTGTAATTACTCTGCATTTTTCTCATTTTTCTGTGTTTTTAATGAACCTGCCTTTGTGTTTGCTGAAATACTGTAGTGAGACATTTCTTTCCCCATTAGTTATTTTTAGGCTTCAAGAGGAACTACATTTTATTCACTTTTGTAAACAGTTATAGCATGGTCTCTATCCAACATCCTTCACTTTTTTTGTGGTAGGGGAGAAACAAACGTGCAAAAAAAAAAAAAAAAATCTGTGGGTTATTGGTGGTGTTTTGGGTTGGACAATTCCAGCTCTTTTTAAAACCAAATTTTCAGTGTGAGGAGGTGAGGCTGAGGGGGGACACAGCCCCATCAGAGAGGCACCAAAGGGAATTTGTTCAGCATTTTCTGGCTGTGTTTACAAAGCAGAGGCTGCAGCATCCTGCAACAGCCCCATTTTCCCTTTCAGGCTGAACTTTTCCAGAAGGGGAAACCACCAGGCTGTGGAAATTTGGGTTATTTTGGGGTTGATTAACAGGGATTTTTCTTCTTGAGGAGGGAGGGAGGGGTGGGGTGGCTGCTGATTTTTGGAACCAGATAGGAAAAGAGAATAAAGCAGATTTTCCCCCCCACTACAGGAATCTCTAGATACCACCCCAGGGTAGAATCTGGCTGTACATAGGGATGGCTGTGTCCAGCACCACAGGAGGATTCATTGCAACTACACCGAGCAGCTGGACTGCTGCAGTAGTTCTGATGAACACTTTTCTTTCTTTTTGTTCTTTCTTTCTTTGTACCACAGTTTCCTCTGTAAATTCAGTATCATAATTAGTGTGAATGATAAATAAAATGTTTGATGAGTATGCACACAGGCCTGGTGCGTTCTTTTATCAGGGAGAAAAAAAACCCTCTCAGGGGAAAAAGGAGCCATGAGGAAGAGGGTGCTGACTGTGAGTCACTCACAACATCAAAAATTGGTTTCCATACTTTATTTTTTAGTGATTTCTTTCTTTTTAAGCAAAATGGTATTTTCCTGCTGTGGGGTAGGCTGGTGAAAGGCCTGAAATGCAATGGGACACCGAAACAGGAGGGAAAATTTACAGGGAGGCCCTGGAATGAAACGCCCGGAGAAGCTGTGGCTGCCCCTGGATCCCTGGCAGTGCCCAAGGCCAGGCTGGACACTGGGGCTTGGAGCAGCCTGGGACAGTGGGAGGTGTCCCTGCCATGGCAGGGGTGGGGCTGGATGGGCTTTGAGGTCCTTCCAACCCAAACCATTCCATGATTCCATGAAGTGAGACTTTGCACCTACAGAAGTCCAATAATTGCATTTTATCCCTGGCTTCTTGATTAAATTTCAGTATTTCAGGGTCATCTACTGCTCTTTTTTTTGCCCCCACCTTTTCTTTCTTGGATCAGATCCTTTTTGCTGCTGATGGTTTGAACCTTCCTTGGGGTGCACCAAAACAGAGTCTGAGGTCATGTTACTTACAAGATTACTTTTTTTTCTCTTTAAATAAACAATGAAACAGAAGTGTTAATGAATCATTACTATGAGTGTACCAAGCTTCCAAAATGAGAGAAATATATTGAAAGATCATTTTTAAAGCCTCTGTATCCAGCATATACAGATATATATGAAACAGCTTCTGATACTGGCCCTGCACAATATTGCATTATATTAAGGAAGTTTTCAGTAACATCCCTCTCCACAATAATCAGGGAATCCCAGAATGGTTGGGGTTGGAAGGGACATTAAGATCACCCAGTTCCAAGTCCCCTGCCATGGGCAGGGAACCTTCCAGACCAGGTTGTTATATATTTTATATAAATTTTATTTATAATTTATGTATACGAGGATTGGCTTTCAGCTGCTCCTCTCAGTGAAGTGAAAAAACAGCTACAAAGCAAAGTATTAAAGATGCATTTTTCCTGTGACAGCTCGCAGAGAAACCCTCCATCTCTCAAGCCATAATTCACATTATCTTTGTAAAATCAGGGCCAAAGCACTAAAGGAAAGCAGTGACTGAACTCCAGGTGCCTCTTTAGAGGTAGAAATGTTGGTACCCCAATCTCTGATGTGGGCCCTGCTTACTCTGCTCAGCCTCCTGACATTTCTTTCCAGCACAGCCCTAAAACATTGCACGTACATTTTTTAAGAGACTCCCCTACAGATCCCTCCCCTAACCTTGTGAAAGCCAAGAGCCCTTCTCTCGCGGTGGATGATGAGGCAGAGCACGTGTTTATTTTGTCTCTCCGCAGGAAAAGAAGCCACAAATAGCGATAGTCAAAACAAACCCAAAAATACAACACCCAAGGGCATCTCAGCAGAGATATTTGCTGCTGGGTTTTGAAGGCTGTGCAGAGAACAGAGCAGCAAAGTTCTGGTTGTGGAGATGAAAGGAAGGCATCAGACTGCCATGGTCATTTTGAGCAGATCCATGGATCCCACTGCCTGTCCTTGCAGGAAAGGCTGTTCCCCCTTCCTTGCCAGGCAGCTGAGCCGAGGAGAATCCCTCCTATCCCCAAATTCCCCAGTTCCAGAGTGGATGTGCCACTCCAGGCCAGTGGCACCCGCTGGCTGCTGGCTGAGGGGAGGCACCACGGGCAGCTCCTGCCCCTCTGCCTTCCTCCTGCCCAGGGCAGCTGGAAAAGAGGGAGCTGAGAGCCCACGGGATGCCAGGGCAGCCCCCTGGGACGCAGAGGTGACCCCACCACCCCAGTTTGGAACGTCCAAACTCTCCCCCTGTGGCTGCTCAAGAGGGAGGAGAAGGAGGAAAGGGCACAGAAGGTGATGAAGACCAAGGCTGGAGGCTGCTGGCGGTGAGGAGGGGCTGCCGAGGGTGAATGCAAAACGTTGTTGACTTCTCATGGCACTTCACACCCAGTTTTTAATGAGCTCTAATTACAGAGGCCACTGTCTCGGGTGACTCGTGCAATGAGGGCTCATTAAGCACCATCAGCCCTCAAGGCACTGTCCAGCTCCACACAGGTGTCCTGGAAAAATAACCCAGGTGTGTGTCCAAATATGTCCTGGAAAAATAACCCAGGTGTGTGTCTAAATATGTCCTGGAAAAATAACCCAGGTGTGTGTCCAAATTCACAGGGATGTCCTGGAAAATTCTCCCCTTCCCAGTGGGGACACTCCACGCTTGGATCTGCGGGGCAGGAGCGAGATCCCTTTCCCTGAGCGGGCCTGCAGCGCTGGCTCCTGCCTCAGCGTGTGTGGTCAGGAGCAGACAATAAAGGGCATTATCTGCTCCCAGACAGAGCTTGTTCACAGCCTTCCGAGCTTACAAATCGGTCACTGCTGCAACTGTTAGACCGGAGGGCCTGCTAATGGCCCTGTGGTTTCCAGACATGACTGAAATGTGACTCAGCCCAGCACTGTAAAAATGGCCAAAAATACAATTTTCCTGTGTCCACGGGTCGTTTTCTCACAGGGCTGCGAGATGATTTGGGAATATCTCAGTTATTACTCCAGGCACCCCCTTCTTCTCCCTGGAAGAACACCACCTTTGCTCCCTGTTTTTACCTTTTTTGAGGGCTCACAATAACTGTGCCACCGGGATGCCCTGTGGAGCAGGACTTTAAAGTGTAGGCAGGAAAGGAATGTCCGAATTACAGCTCACCCCAACTCCTGCCTGCCGGGGGAGGGAGGCACGGCGCAGATAAAAGCGTGTTTAACCCTGAGGAGAAGGAAAATAAAAGCCCAGAACCTCCAGGTCCCCATTGGAATGTCTAGCTACTGAATTAGGAAGCTTGTTTGCTGGTTTTAAGTTACAGGGACACCTAGAAGTCTCCCAGACTGGATTAGTCAGCACGAGTCACTGTCTGGGAATTGTTTGGGTTTTTCGAGGGGAGGATAAAACAATTTAGGGAGAAAATCTAATACACAGGTTTCAAACGCAGCCTGCTGTCTGAGCAGGGAGGGGGCAGCTCTGCGCTGAGGGCTTTAGAGAACTCTCCTTCCTGAGGGAAGGGAGGCTGGAAAAAGAGAGGGAACCTGCTCGCTGCTGATACACAACTGTTTCCTGGAGCATGGAAAAAGCGCCTCTGGCTGTTTTACTTCCAAATGCCTCAAACACAGGAGCAGCTGTAGCTTTTCTGGGGAGGCTGAAGTGCCAAACCTACACTTGACACATCCTGTGAGCAGAGGAGACACCCAGGCACAGCTCCTCAGGGGCTCTCTGACAACTGAAAGTGCTTCACAGCATCACCAGGTTCATTCCTGCTGGCTGCTTACTCCCATTTACCTCCCTGTTCTCTCACACCAGAATCCCTCAGGACCAAGATCTCCCAGCTCATAGAATCACAGAATGGTTTGGGTTGGAAGGGACCTGAAATTCCTTGAAAATCAGTGAATTTTCAGTGAAACAGCAAAATCCCTGCATGAAGCTCCTGTGGCAAACTTCACCTTTCCTCTCTGAAATGAGTTGTTTTGAATCAAGGTTATTTTTTAAAGGAATATTTCCAGTTTCATTTTTTCCCCCTAAAACTGTTGCTAAATTTGTGGAGGGGGGAAGAAAATCTTTCCTTTCTTTTTCAATTCTAACCCCTCCTCTTTGATATTTCTCCAGCTTCCTGCAGACAGAAGCCTGGAAATGTCAGCCCAGCACAGGTAACTTTGAGGGATGTGTGATCCCAGCCAGTCCAATGCCACCCTGTCCATCCCATGGGAATCACAATTTTGGGGTTGGATGAGTGGGAGTTGTTCTATTTTAAAACAGAAAATGAAAACTTTCTGCACAGGGCAAACATCTGTCAGCGTGGCCCTGAAATATTGTTCAGTCCCATCCTTTTGAAAATGACGAAACCTGAATGATCTTGGCTGCCAAAGGCTGGAGCTTGCCAATCCTGGGAATCCTGGCCCTTCCAGGATCCTCACGTTCTGGAAGCAGCATGGCAAGGCCGGGGTGAGCCAGCACCTTGTGCCACAGCCCATCCCAAGTACTTCCCCAGGTGTGAGAGGCCAAAACCCAGGGATTTTGGTTCATTTTCAGGGCTGTCCAGACCGTGGCTGTGACTCCATGGGGTCACCTGAGTGACCTTGCAGCCATAAGGGGTTAAAGGTGCAGTTTTTTACCTCTTAGTCCTGCCTTTCCCAGGGTGATCCCATTAGTCTGAATTGATTTTTGGGATCCTTTCCTGTACTGCCCAATTTCCCTGGGTCTTCAGCCATATCACCTGCTGGAAGATATTGGTCTCCTTTCTCAGTGTGCCATGGCCAAGCTGGACACTTTCAACTTCCTAAAGTCTTCCATGCACTGTAATTCCCATGAAGACACCACATGTTCTGTTCAAGAAGTTTCCAAGAGTTCCCTCAGCCGGTGTGGTTCCACTAAAAATGAGAAATGAATCTCTCATGGAGTCTTCTCTTTGTGGGTGGAGAATTTTGCCACTTTTCAAGGCTTTCACGGCTTCAGAGCACTCAGAAAAGAGTGGGGGGAAGAGAGAGACCCCTCCAGACCCTTCTGTGAGGGATATTTTTGTGCCTGTTTGCAGTAATATCGACAGGGATATTGGGATTTGCCTCCCACACGAAGATGGTTTCAGTGGCACAGGAGGGAAGAGGGAGTTGGGGGAGAAGAGGGGCAAGCAGGAGGCCAAATTTATTCCAAATCTTTAAATAAGAAAAATTCTATTTCCAATCTCTTATCCCTCCCAGGGGGATATTGCAATTAGGAAACAGAAAAAAAAAAAGCTGTAGGAGACAAAAACCAATTTTGTTAAGAGAATGAGGTTTTTCATTGTCTATTAAAAAATCCCCAAATTGTGCTTTGTCCAGTTGTGAAAAGCTGGGGGAAAAAAAACCAAAAAAATCCTGGATTTTTTTTCTATCCTTGATAAAACAAATGTGTTAGAGCTAAACCATCCCAGGAATTAGGTTCTCTCCTGTGATGCTGATGGAGGCAAACAGGAGGAGAATAACCTCATTTTCTCACAGCTGCTGCTCAGCATTTCTCTGAACTCAGCTGCTCAGGTGCCTCTTTTCTCATTTGTACCACCACAAACACTCCGTGGATGGAGCTTTCTGACTTCTGTTTGCTGAGTGATGCATCTCAGCACACTTGTACCTAACTCAGGGTTTAGCCCTGGCTTCTCCCTTCCCGTGCCTCAGGTTCCTCTGGCACAAGTGACACTGATCTTTGAGAAGCCCTTTGAGCTCCGGGGATGAAAAGGTTCAGGGAGGAGAGGTTGTTGTTATTGTTGTCTCCACTACAAAAACATGTCCATAAATCATCTTTCAGGAATAGTGAAGCAGGTTCATTGGCTCCAGAGCTGGGTGACTGAACAGAGAAGAATTTCCTTCTTTGGCGTTTTCCCCTAGTTTTAATAACTTTGAACTCTTGCTTTAGATCTTGTTTACATTAGGCTGGTTCAGTAACTGTGTGTCTCCCTCCAGCAATTGTCTCCCTCTTCCCCACCTTCCTCAGGTATTTGGTTTAGGTACCAAACATCTGACTCAGGTCTTCCTGCAGAATGGCTGAGCTGGGGTGGATGGAATAAGAAATTATTTTTCCCTGTCAGAGAGGAGAGAGACTTAACGGGGGAAAGAGGCAGAGCCCACGACTGTCATGGACACAGGCCCTGGGAACAAACAAAGTCTTGGCTGTTACCCTCTGGAAATGTTAAACACAAACCGTACAGAGGGCATTGCTGAAAGCATTCGGGTCAGAGGATGGGAATGGGTCCTATTGAGCTGAACACGCTCGGGAGCTGCAAAGGTCACAGCTCTGCTCGGGGCTGGGGGCAGCTCTGGGCACCAAAGGTGAGAAGGACATAAATATCTTAGAGAGTGTCCAGAGGAGGGACATGAAGATGGTGAAGAGTCTGGAGGGGCCACATGAGGAGTAGCTGAGGGAACTTGGCTTGTTCAGCCTGCAGAAAAAGAGACTGAAGGGAGATTCATTGGGATTGCAGCTCTTCCCGAGGGACAGCTCCGAGCTCTGCTCCTGTGACCTGACAGCACCCAGGAGCGGCTGGAGCTGTGCCAGGGCAGGGTCAGGCTGGAGAGCAGGAAAGGTTCTTCCCCCAGAGGGTGCTGGGCACTGCCCAGGCTCCCCAGGGAATGGGCACGGCCCCGAGGCTGCCAGAGCTCCAGGAGCGTTTGGGCACCGCTGCCAGGGATGCACAGGGGGGATTGCTGAGGGGTCTGGGCAGGGACTGGGCGGGACTGGATGAGCCTGGGGGTGCCTAACGCAGGGTATTCTCAGGATCGTTTTAACTCAGGATATTCAATAATCCACCTGTGCAATTCTGCAGCACAGCAGCAGAACCCCCAGGCACAGCCCGGCTGCTCCTGCTCCCGCCTGGCTCGGCGAGGCTGTGCCAGGGCAGGGATGAGACTGCTCGGAGCCCGGCGGGACAGGGCAGCACGGCAGGGGAGAGGCTCCCGGTGTGTCGGGAGTGCCGTAGCCGCTGTGTCTCGCTGGAATTCCCGGCAGATGGAGCTCGACTCCAGGCGATGCTGCCCCAGCCCTTCCTCGCTCTGTGTAAAAGGAGCAGCGTGAGGAAACAGCTCTGCAAACCGAGCCTGGGTGTTCGAGTGCCGCAGCCACCGCAAAATCACGGAATTAGCACGGTTGGAAGAGACCTTCAGAATCATCCTGTAGCACTGGAGCAGCACCAGCAGCACCCCAAACCCTGTCCCCAAGGGCCACATCCAGACTCCTCCTGAACACTCCCACACACAGGGACTGCACCCCCTCCCTGGGCAGCTCATTCCAAGGCCTCACCACCCTGCCAGGGAAATTTTCTTTCCCAGTCTCCAACCTGAGCGTCCCCTGGTGCAATTTGAGGCCATTTCCTCTCCTCCTTTCCCTTGGGACACGGCAGCAGAGCCCGACCGCCCTCCCTGCCCCTCCTGTCAGGAGCTGTGGGGAGCAATGAGGTTCCCCCTGCGCCTCCTCCAGGCTAAACAACCCAACTGGTGGAGATTTTCCCCAAACCGAGATAAATTCATGACGTTTCTCCCAAACCTAGTAGCCACTCACCTCCCTGATGTTTCCCTTGCTCTCAGTGGGGCGGGAAGACAACTGAGGTTTGGGTTTATGTTTTATTCTCAGGCTTCCCTTTCCAAGGGTTATCACCCTCCATGCAGTGTGTTGGCCCCTCAGAGCAACAAGAAACTGGTATTAAATAGAAATAATTATCATAAGAATGCTAGAAACAAACTTTGGCCTAGAACATATCCCATTCTACGAGCTCAGGCACAGAGGTTGGGTTGTATCTCTTAAGAAAAAAGGCAGAGGAACAGTGATATTTATTCCTGATGAGCATTCCTAAATGAAGAGCAGATTATCTGGCTCTGCTGTTTCCCTGAACAACAAAAATCACAACTCATAACTAAAAGCAATGAAAATCCCAACAAACATCTTATGCCAACATGAGGCCTTGGTTTCCAAGACCAGTTATCTTTCCTGGGATGGATCTGTGAGGGTGGCACTGTCCCCCCTGAGAGTGGCACAGGAAGGTCACCAAGGCCAGGTGCCCCCAAGCTGGACGAACAACTGCTCCTGCACAGGCTGCCTGT
>VZTJ01002592.1:0-15050 GCA_013397795.1 Orthonyx spaldingii | reverse complement strand
ATGGGAAGCAGCGAATTAATTCCGTGTTTTGCTCTGATTGTGTGCACAGCTTTTGCTTTCCATATTAAACTGTCTTTATCTCACAAGTTTTCTAGTTTTTGCACCCCCAATTCTCTCCCTTATCCCACTGGTGGGGAGTGAGCAAGTGACTGCATGGGGCTTGGTTGATGTCTGGGGTTAAACCACAACAGCCTCTTATGAAGTCTCTTAACTTCTCATAATATGGAGTATATCCAAAGAGTACAGAAGTGAATGAAGATGCTGGCGAACTGTCATTTTTAGGTATTCCTGGTTGTGTGGTTATCCCTGCTCTTGATATTGTTAGTGATGTACTCTCAACTTTTAGATTGATCTGTTTGTGCTTTTGCCCTGTTTCCTATGTTTAATAGATTTGCTATGATTAAAACAAATGCCAGACATGTGAAGGTTTGTTACTGGAAGGTCAATAATGAAAATACCACTCACAGAATTATTTCCACAGCTTCTCTAGCTGCAGCAGGTTTTTTCATTTTTTTTTTTTTCAGTGTGGTCAAACGCTGTGGACAATTTCATTCCTGTGTTTTTACTGTCACTTAGAAAATGGAGCTTCTGGTGCAAATTCAAAGTTAATTGCAGAGTAAGGTAAGTTTGGGGCTACAGACTAGTTACAGTGCATACATCAGTCAGGAGAATAAGTTTCTGTTTGACAACAAAATTCAATCTTTTGAAGCACTGGGACAAAACTGAGACAAAAAGACACACAAATACTTAATTTCAAAATGCTAAACAATTCTCTGAAGGAATCATCACATCTAGCTGGCAGTGAGTGGAATGCAAGCTATCCTAAATCACTCTGTGATCCCCAAGACCCTTGTCACCTTACCAAGTCCACTCTTTACCTAAAGAGAGCAATCAGCTGTAACATTCCACTACCACACCGAAGTGTCTAATTTAAGTATATAAATTATTAATCATCATTGTCATTTTCATTACTTGTGGAATGATAGCTGGCTGCTCCTTAGCGCAGTTCAGCATAAGAGCAGGGACGTCATGTGTTTTCGTACTTGCATAAGCACGTGCTTTGGAAACAGGCTCCTCCTGTTAACTTACAGCTTACAGAGTTCTGGTTGCAACACCATTCCTCACCAATGTTGTTCACCTTGAAATGTCATCATAATAAACAAGCATCTTCTCTGGTTTGTTTCATAACCAGGAATTCATTGCTGAGTCACTTCAGCTTCCCCTCACTGTAACCTGCTGCTTTTGCCATGTAATTACTGATCAAAGCATGGGACACTTGGAGTTAGGTTAACGTCCTATTTTGCATGATTCGGCACCTTGTTTGGAACCACAGCTCTTTAAGGCTTCGAGATCCACCTTCATCCTCAGTGGGTGTATTTCAGCTTCCCCTTTGCTGGCACCTAAACAAAATATTCAACAGTTAACTGTGCCTGGAAACACATAGGGACCCACAAATGCCATTTTAAAGGCGTGAAGTGATAATTGGGGGATTCACTGTTTTAGAGGGCACATTTATGATCGCCATTTGCCTTTTTGCTCCCACCCCGGCAAGATGGAGAAGAGTAATTTATTATATAAATTAAGAAGTGTTTAACTTTGTACCTCCAGCGAAGCAGCAGCAGAGGGAGGAGGGATCACTTGCTCTCCGAGCCCTCGGCCGGGTGAGAAGGAGCGGCCAGGCGGGATGGAGCCCGCGGTGCCGCTCCGCTGGCCGGGCCGGCCGAGCACCCGAGGGCCATCCATGTGGCAGCAGCAGCCCAGCGGGATGTCCCCACGTGGCAAAGGGCGCTGCCGCCCAACAGGTGCCCTCGGGAAGCCACCCAGGTTTGGTACCCTGTGCCGCAGAGCGGGGCAGCCCCGCCGGCATCCCGCACCCGCCCGAACGGGAAGCGCCGCCTGCCCGGCCCCGCAGCTCGCACCTCCCCGGGCCGCCCCCGCCCCCGCACGGAGCCGAGCCCTGGGGGCGGGCAGGGCAGGGCAGGGCCAGGTCAGCCCTGGTCCCGGCGGGCAGGCTGGTGCGGGGCAGTCGGGAGCCTGCGGTGAGCGCGGGAGGACCGGGAGCAGGGAGGGGGC
Source organism: Orthonyx spaldingii (assembly GCA_013397795.1). NCBI lineage: Eukaryota > Metazoa > Chordata > Aves > Passeriformes > Orthonychidae > Orthonyx > Orthonyx spaldingii. The sequence goes on along the minus strand of VZTJ01002592.1, from coordinate 12,977 downwards.
CAAGGTGTCACCGCTGGGGCAGGGCCGGGAGGGGGCAAGGGGCCGCAGCCAAGGAGGGACGGGACGGGATGGTATGGGATGGGGTGAAACGGGACGGGCGTTTCTTCTCCTCAGCCTCTCCTGCCCCGTCCCAAGCACTGTAAAGGGAGTGCTGCTGCCTAATGCAGGGTGGAAACCAAGGCTCCTAAGTGCCAGAGCCAGGCATTTCCCTGTGGCTGGTCAATTGCTGGCAGACGGGAATACGTGGTGTCATTCCGGCCGCACGGCACTGGTGAATACACACGGTGTGGGAAGGTTCCGATTGCCTGCCTTGCGAAACAGGACACGTTTCCCGCTAAGGAGGACACCTTGCTTCCTAAGGCTGATATCGCACCGGTGTGTCCAGTACTTTTTTGTTCAGCCCTTTTTTGTTCAGCGGGCATGACCTTCCTGTGAAAACAAAGTGCTCTGCAGCTATTGCCGCAACATACCTGCCTAAAATGTATGCTACTAAACCTTTTTAAAGACAGCGTTGGAAGCTGAGGAACCCGGGATGAGGACCTAGGTCCGTAGGATCTAGAGGCAGACACTTGCTTTAATCCTACTAGTAGGGCGGCTTTCACAAAACAAGTCTTTAATAATGTATTTTGTACCCGCACAGAAGAACGCTGCAAAAGAACTTGCTGTTTGAAGGTCAACCTCTTCTTTTTTTCAGTCAGTACCCCACTTTTGTAACGTATGGTGTTTCTGGGTTTGCACAACAGGAGAGTGGTGCTTCTACCTGAGAAATCATGATCAACTCCAGATGCATCCAGAAGTTACTACAGTACATTAAATTTCTATTTTTTTTACTTATCGAGAACATCTTCTGTATATTTCCTCTACGCAAAAAATCTTTTGCTGGTGAAATAGTACTTATTACTGGCTCTGCAAATGGGATTGGAAGGCAGGTTGCCTTAAAATTGGCTCCTCTGGGAGTAACCTTGGTTCTTTGGGACATCGATGATGAAGGTAACAAAGAAACAAGCAGATTAGCCCAAGAAAAGGGAGCCAACCGGGTGTTTGTCTACCATTGTGACTGCAGCCGTAGGGAGGATGTCTATGAACAGGCAGACAAGGTAAGATCTGCATTTTTGCTTCTTTTTAATAGAATATCCTATCGAATTTATGGGGTTTTAAGAAACCCTACAATTCCCTAGAGGGAAGTAATCATGTAGGGCAACTCCTTTCTCCTTTTGAAAAGTTTCTAGATGGAACTTAAACTACGGTTGCAACACAGTAACTGCGTTTAATCAGATCTGTTGAGATTTATCCATTTCTAGTCTTCATTGTGAGATGGTAATGTTTAGATTAAGAGTACGGTAAAACACGCAGCAGAGATTATCTCCGTATATTAGCATATTTAGGCTTTAAAATTTCTTTAAGACATCAATAAATAATTTACAAAGAAAAGAACAATCGGTGGATATTGGAAAAGGGGGATTCTTGCCTTTTCCTATTTGTTTAGGAAACTGTAGTTCTTTAAGAGTGGTGAGGAATGTAATACTTTCAGAAATATCATTAGGATGTGGCTGGTCTCTGGTCGCATTGATGATTCAGCTTCAGTTCATTTTTTGATCATTACAGCTGGAAAATAAGGTTGAGAAGAGCTCCATTTTCAATGAAACTGTTCTGCTGTGCTGAACTCTGCTTTGTAAACTATTACTTACTATTATTATTACTATTATTATTGTCAGAAATTGGACATTGAATTAATATTATTAATTTTTACTTTTCCTTAAACTGCCTGAAAATGCTTCCCAGTGTAACTTCACTGATAATCCAGTTAGCCACTCTGCCACTTTATCCAAGTGTAAATTTCTGTTAAATTCTCAATGTTCTTCTATACATGACTCTCAAGTCACATCTTTGAGGTTCTGTGTCCAAAGGCATAGATCAGGGAAATTAGCTAAATTGTTTTATGATGTGAATATTGATAGGCTGTTTCAGAATAGACTTGAAATGTAACATTAATTAGCTATGAGTTGTGAGTAGAAAGGTGGTGCCGTGGTGGGGCTTGGCTCTTTGTTTTGTGGTTGTTGCTTTTAATTTTAACCAAAGCAGATAAAGTCTTTCTAGGCAAGGTTATGAAAGTTTGAAACAATTTTTCCTCAAGAAATGTTCTTGAGGAAAACTACCTCTAAAAGGTAAGATTCGGGATCTGTAAGTATCTGGAACTGCAATCCTCATGCTTGCAATCAGCAAGTGGTTCTTTTACCCATACTCGTATGTAGCATGTGGGGCACAGCTCGCTCACACTGTAGAGAAAAAAAAGTCACTTGGCGGCATTAGTGCAGGATGTTAAGCAGCACAGGTGGTATCCTGGTATTACTTGAGTGGTGGTAATGAGGATATATTTATTGTGCCATAATAGTATGTCTGCAGAGATGAGCAAAGTGTTGAGTGCTCCGTCCTGTGCTGACACAATCCGCAGTGCTGGAGGAGGAGGATCTTTGCCAGGGACTTGGGCCATGCAGATGATGAGATCCTGTCACCAGTGTGAGACATTGATAATGACCAAAACTTTTAGAGCAGCAATCTTTATATCTATTAGCACTTTACAGTGAGAAGAAGTTTCTGTCTGAGCAACTTGTGGACAGTACTTCAAAAGTGTCATTTGATCTTTATTTGGAATGATACTATAATTCAAGCAGCAATTCTTCTTCAAATTTATTTTTGCAAGTACAAAAAAAACCAAAACAACTTATCTTATAATTTAACAAGATCAAATATCTTTTAAAAAAATAACATTTAAAATTGGCATTAAATCCCTATTCCCATAAATACTATCTGCTTCTTGCAAAAACATGCACCAAAATAAGTCATTTCAGCTGATATAGTTAATTTCTTTGTTGGACTTCATTGTCCACACTGAACGTTTTGAAATAATTTATTTGCTCTTATTTTAGCAGAGTCTCAAAAGGTTTGTTTTGTGCCCTCTGGTAATTTTGAGTCTCCAAACACATTAACAAAATCAGCCACAGGACTCCAGCCTGCAGAATTTGCTGTGCCCACATCAGCAAACACTATTCTGAAGTGCACAGACTGACCTGCCAACAGAAACTTAAAGAGCAGACCAAAATTTTAAAATTGCTGTTAAGGTGTCAAGTTATTGTTAACAACACAAACATATTCACAGATATTTGCATGCATTGTTCAGTCATGGTGACAGAAATTTTCTTAGGTGAAGAGTTTTGCAACTCTGGGCCTCCTCTACTCTTGGAAATACCTGCAAATTTTTGATTGGTCATAAGAGAAGTCTTGAGCTTGGACACAGAAGAGAAAGCAATAGCAATAAAATTAAATTAATTGTTTTTATTTGGTATACTCACTGCAGAAAAACTGAAGTATCTTCCTATAATGTAAGTTTTCTTTCTAGGAAACAAAAGAGACCACTGAAATCCCTAAGGAAGAGGTTTTAGAACAAAGTGGTCAGGTGAACAGCAACTAACTTTCAGGAACAAGTGGTGTCCATCTGGGAATTCTGAAGGAAATCAGACATGGATCTGATGGGCTTGAAAACCAGGATGTGTGTTTTACTGTAACAGATGATCAAGGAACAAAGCAAAGTAAATATGCCGGTCTTAAAGGGCACTTGAGAGGACACAAAAAAACTACAAACCTGTCTCACAGAAAACTGGTAGAAATTACATTAACAAAGGAATTAACAGTCACCTAAAATAATTCATAATGTAGAATAATCAACTTGACTTTTTCTATATGGAAGCCAAACTTCACACATAGTGTCAAGTCATAGTGAGTAAACAGCACAAGTGGTGCCACGGTAAATAAAATGCTGCCACTGGTGAAGATATGTTGTCATGTTAAGAAAAAGAGGATCATCATCTGTACTGACACAGCAGTGAAAAGAGTGGGGAGAAAGTACAGATGTGTTCCTCATAGGAAGACTTGCGTATTCCTGCCATACTCAGCAGTGTTAGATTTGCATTCATTTGTTCAGGTGCAAAGGCGCAAGTATTTGAGCCCTGCTTGTCTGTGAGATGGACTAAACCTGACACAGTTGCAGAAATATCAAACAAATCTTCACCAAACTCTAAGGTTCTCTGAGAGAGCCAAAGGAAGGTCAAATGTTGAGGCATCAGATCCAAGCACCCATTTACAAATTCCCAGACACCAGCACATGTGGGATTTTAATGTTTTCATACTCTAATTTTTGAGACTCCAGATAACAATCCACCTTTAGCAGAGAAATCTGTGAGAATGATTCTTCAAAATATAAGTAAATCTTGACCATCTGCTTTGACATAAATCCAAATCATGGCACAAAATCTTTTGAAAACAAACCCAAATGGAGCTAATGATGATTTTACCTATCTATTTCATGGTAGATGCTTTTGTACTTAGAACATTGGTATCCCCCAGTTATCTGAGCTGAATTCTTTCCTGTTCTATAGAAATTATAGGGAAAAGGGCTTGTGCAGGCTTAGCAGAAGAATGCAGGTTCTCACAATACCAAAAATGGGGGACTAGAAATGTTCTGGTTGCAGTTAAAGCATGCTCACAGTGCACAGTAAAGCTTCATAACTTTTCACCTTTGCTTTTTGTGGAAGACAAAACTATTTTGGAGTTCAGGAAGCAACTAGACAAATTCAGGGAGGGGGACAGGGTGGAGAATCACCTGGGATATATTAAACACATGATATATGATATAGACACCTTATACCTCTCAAAAGATCCTAAGTTGCAGCATGTGAACAGTTGAGTACACCAGAGAGCTTAGAGCCCACGTCCTTTATTCATTGCTTTCCACCATGAGACAAGGGCTAGGGGGCTTAGCTGGACCTTTGATCTGATGCAATACAACAGTTCTGGCATACTTATGTTTTCATACACATCAATTATTGCAAATATTACTAACCATTTTCATAAGTGAAGCACAAGAGGCAATGATACCTTCTCATGCTTTCTGTTTGTCCTGGTTTTTATTCAGGTTAGAAAAGAAGTTGGGGATGTTACTATTCTAATCAATAATGCTGGCATAGCGTTTGGGAAAAAGTTCTGTGATCTTACAGATGAAGATTTTGAAAAGACCTTCAGAATCAACTTCTTTTCTCAAGTCTGGGTAAAGTTTTTGTGGGTTTTTTACTACTGAGTGACCAAAAGGTGCAGACAAGTATTTTGGTGGGAAAATCACAGTGGTGGCATCTACCTTAAAAACTCAACTTGGAATAGGAACGTGAAGGACTTTGACTGGGGGAATTTATGTTGTCGTAATCGTCCTGTAACTGGAGACACACCACATTGACAGTCTCCCCAGTATATCTCTGTAATGTTAACACAAACCTGGTACTCTGGTAAATCAAAGTTTGTGCAACTGCATCATGAAACATGCCCTACGTGTAACAGCTGTGGTTGGAGGTAGTGCTGACATGATGGCATGTGACTTCCCTGCTCCTGATGTTTCCTGATATCAGAAAGCTTTGCCTAAGAGACTTGCAGCATTCAGGGAGAAAAAACCATAATTTACTGGCAGACTTAGCAGTGTTACATTTAGAGTTGGACTCAATGATCTTAAAGGTTTCCTCCAGCCTAAATGAGTCCATGATTTTATGCTGCACATGTTGGTGTCAGTCTACAGGCTGTGCTTTCATTCCTAGTCACCATCTGATTAAAGTACATAGAAAACTAATCTGGCTAGTAAGAATTTGTTTTGTTTTCTTACCTCTGAATGAATTTGCAGTTATTTGGGGTGTCAGTACACTTTAGGAGGAGGGTTTTTTTGTGAGAAAGTGCTGCTATTGCCCCCTTTTGCACTTTTTGTTAAATGCCTGAGTGAACAGCCTGCATCGGGGAACAATATAGCATTGCAACTCCTTTGTTAAAAGGAAGTTCTCAATGGAAAATAATTGCAGATAGAAGTCCTCTAAGTATTCCCCAGCCATGCTGCATCATTCTTCCAAACTCATGTGGAAAACCGACTGGGAGAGGTGTTCCACCTGACCGGTCTGAAGAACACAGGGCAGGAGCATAGTGATGTACTAGGCACTCACATCCGGAGTTGAATAGGATTCCTCAGCTATTGAAAAAAGAATTGTTACTGCTCTTGTCTCTTTTTCTTATCTCCCCCTTTGTGAAACACTAGCATTCTTCCCAGTTAGTATCACCCACAGTGGTGTCCTGGAGTGCTGGAATTGTCAGGCAGTTCAGCTTGTAACAAAAAGGGACCACAAACAGCTGAACTCTCCTTAATGTGTTGACTTCTAGCTCCCTCTTGTGTACCAAACTTTTGGCAATAGTCTCAAATAAAGAAATCGTGAGGAACTAGGAAGCAGAGAAAATACAAACTGTGCTGCTTTTAATAAGATGATTTTAATGCAGTTAGATCGTCAGGCAGAGGGCAGTCGTTCAAGGAAATGCTGTCTCTCATTCAAAAATTGTTACAGAGATAAAAGGTCAGTTAGGCTTCTTGTATATTGAAGGGCCACAAAGCAAATCAGGTTGTATAGCCTAATTTTGGAATGAAACAGTTTTGTTATGCCTATTTATAAAGGGGATTTTAAAAGAAATATATTTATATTCTTTTAGACTTGCAAGGCCTTTCTTCCAGCCATGATGGCCTGTAACCGTGGGCACCTGGTTAGCACAGCCAGCTCAGGTGGCTTACTGGGATTCTACAGGTCTTCAGGTTAGTATTGTCAACTGCCTTTACAAATTAAATCTATGAACTAATCACTTTTCTTGGACACCTATTAAATGCTTGGCTTAAGCAGCCTGTACTGGCAAGAACCTGTGGATGCCGAAGGTGAGGGTGTACTGAAGTGTGAGGGTGTCACGTGCCTGAGTGGCACAGGGAGCTCTCTGCAGATTTTACTGTCTGCTTACAGACTGTCTTTTCTCCACATAAGAAGGACAATCCAGCTCATAGACGTGCAGTGGGAGGGAGCCCTGCATACAGGTTGTCTAACGCTTTCTCGTGACAGCTTTTCTGCAGGTGAATGTTCACAGACCTGAGATACACAAGGGCTGAACCAGGAACAATACATTTGGTAGGAATATGGTTTTCAAGTGCAGAAGGCATTTTGGCAGAATTTTCAATAAAATTAATTGGAATGAAGTGTGGTTTAAGCTATTCAACAGCTCAGTATTCTCAGCTGTTTCCCTCAGGAGAGCTGTCTGCTACAGTCTGGCCTATTTCATCAGTCTGAGTCTGCTACCCAGTCTCTTCTCAAGCCTCTCTTACGAGTTGATTGTATCTCTGAGGTCACCCTATGGGAATCTGAACTTCAGTGTAATAAGTAGCTCTTGTTTCTTCTGCTGATTGATGGTGTTACTGTGGTGTTTATTTGACACCTGTTACCTGGGGGCCATATTTGGTATTGATAATATAAGTCACATTCAGCTTACATCATATAACTGTAAGGCTCACTGCAATGGACCTGCACATCCGTGTATCATAACCTTTTACACCTTAGATATGCTTTTTTAGGCTGTGTGGCTCCATCATTCACTGTGTGTGAACACCTGAAGAACAGCAAACTATCTCTGATGCCAGTCTTTGAAGTTAGTCTTTTAGCAAAATTGGATTTCGTTGTATCTAATGACTGTTTTCAAACACATTTGAAAAAGCCTTAGGAAACTACATATAAAGCATTATATTAAAATAGTTTCTTACAATTGGAAAATTGTAGAATAATTTGTGTTGGAAGCAATCGCTGAAGGTCACTTGGTCCACATCCACCAATAAAAACAGGCCCAGCTTAGAAAAGGTTGCACGGGGCTGTGTGAGGGCAAGTTCTGATTATCTCCAAGGATGGAGTTCCATACATTCATCAAACAATAAAAATCATACAAAATTCAGCCCTCCTGGGCAAACAAAATGGTATTGTAGTTGCAGGGCAAATCAGAANCTCTTCTTATCTCTCTCTATAGTGCACTGAAAAAAACACTTCTCTGGAAAGGATTAATCTTATCCTTAGGCAACTGTGCATCATTCATGGCAAGAGCCATTAATCTCCAGAATTAGCATCACCAATATCCTTAAAATACTAATTACAGGACTGCTAATGATAGAACTAAATAATATCATGACTTGAATAGTATTACCAAGATTTGAATTCTGCATATAACTTTTACTGTGGTGCTTTTGACATTTTGGATATTTCTTCTTTCTTCACTTTTCAGATTATTCTGCAAGTAAGAGCGCAATCATTGGAATGATGGAAGCCATAAATTCAGAACTTTATCATGGAGGAAAACGTGGCATTAAAACCACAATCATCTGCCCATATTTTATTAGTACTAGGTTAATTAGAGGCTTCAAAAGCGCGTAAGTAAAGCATAGATTGGTTCTCTTTCATATGTAAGAAATTATCACCACTCACCAGGTGTATCATACTCAGACTCTGGCTGGGTGATTTTCAATGTAATATTTTTGCCCTATTGGCACAAACAGCTATGTCTTTTGACATAAAGAAATGCAAGTCTTGCACAGAGTTGATAACAGAGACTGGGTAATAACCTCACAGTCAAGGAACAGTTAGGGATGCACAGCAGTATTTAAGGGTTAAGGGAACCTTATTTGTCAGGAGAGGGGGCACTGCTGATGTTCTCTGCTCCAAGTAATTCTGGCAGTGTAATTAGAGTTATGGCTGTCAGGATACCCATGACCTGCCCTTATCAACTGTGCCCCACTGTCAGCATTGGCAGGTACTGTACTTCTGAGTGAGCATAGCTGTGGTGATGGTATCTGGTGGGTGGCTCTATGGTTGCAGTGATGGGAGAGGCTGCAAGCACTGAATGACCCATTGCAGGAGAGCAGTACCAGTGATCTTGGTTTTGCAGTGCTCTGCTCCTGCTTCCACCATTCATCATCGTGCAGCAGCACATGTATGCAGAGCAGAGCCCTTCTCCTCACTGGTGACAAGCCTGGTCCTGGTCTATTTAGCTGTCACCTCAGCACTTACAGCAGAAAAGGACTGCAGGAGAGCAATGATGCATAGAACAGCATATAGTATGGCTAAGCTTGGAAGTTTCCAAAGCTGCAATCACTGTGGGCATCAACTTCATTGTGGTCAGCTTACAAAAAAGTCATTAAATTCACATCAGCAAAGAGCTTTCAATTTATTTTGATGATAGCAGGAGCAAAAAGGTTTGCAGATCCCTTTCAAGATTACTTGAGAGGGGAAGGGGGAAAATGCATAAATTATTTAATTATGTATGTGTGTGTATTTATCTCAAAAGTAAAGGTTTATAATTTCATAACTCTCTTTTCTTGTTTTGCAGAAAACCCTGTTTGTTTCCTGTTCTTGATCCAGAGTATGCAGCCAGCAGGATCGTGGATGCAATTAAAAAGGAAAAATTCTATCTCATCATGCCTCCAGCTGTGTACTTATTTGGTCTGAAAATGTAAGCATGTGACTTCTTCTCCAGCATTACCTTCTTTCCTTTGCCATATGCTTGTAAAATCAGCAGCAAAGTTTAGTCAAAACAATCCTTTAGTTGATATTCCTGCAGTCAATCCAGTCATATCTACCTAATTTTAAGAAACCGAGGGTTTGATTTTTTTTATCATCTAGGTGCATAACATTATTCTGGCCCCTTCTGTGTCTAATAAATGTCTTAAGCTGCAGTTGGTTATAGAAACTTCAAAAATTCTCCTCAGACGGTACACTGGGAGCAATGCCTGGTCCAGCACTCTCTGCTCCCAGTCCCTGCCACCACTGCAGGCTGGACTTCCACAGCATGTCTTGGTCTGTCGTTCATTTCCCCCATTTATAACATTGAAGCATCAAATGTGTTATTGCCAGACATTAGAAGTATTGAGCACATAGGATGTATTTGTCATTTCTTTATTTATAGAGTGCTTTTTTATAGAAAAAAAAAAATCTTAGGCTAACTCGAAGTTTGTCTCATCAGTTTCCTTCCTAGAAAAGCGATACTATTTTTCGAGTCTTACCTTAAGTTCCCTGAGAGCATGGACAAAGCCTTCGGTCAGAAGAAAAAGGATTGAAACCCTAAGTATTCTGGAGATCTCAAGTGCCATCTAATTGAACATTTTCAGTAAAAAATCATTTTTAATCATGTTTATTCTTTGACAAAAAATTTATTTCTTGTATGCTATTCTACATTGGTCAGCACGCCATTTAATTCTTCACAACTGTCTTTTAAGTCCTTGTGTTTGCCAATTTTCTGAGTAACTTTTGAAAAATCACTAAGATTTAAAATTACGTAGATATTATGTTAAGTGACCAAGCAGCAACTTTGCATGGACTGTACTGTTTTCAGACTGAAACTTCAATGAGGTAGCCTAAAATCATTGATTTTTAGTCACAACCCAATCTCTCATTTCATGATGTCACGCTGCTTTTGTCTGAGGTCTCAAGAAGAGTCAGTAAGTCTAGGCACAGATGTTTGACTTCATGTCATACTGCCAACTTTACACAGACTGTCTTGCTTTCAGTATGAAATTTCAATGAGGTATCCTGTCTGTTAGTGTGGAACACAACTCCGTTGTAAATCATGGGAAAAGGAATACAGACAGGAGGAATACCTCATGTATTCTTGGAAAACTATGGGCGAAATCTTTCCTTATACTTGGAGAGAAGTCACACCTATGTTCTTCAACTGCCTTTAAATGAAATTACAACCTGAAGGTCCTAAAGAACAAAAGAACTCCCCAGTGGCAGAAGTTTGGGGATTAGTTAAACAAAATATGATAAAAATCAATCCTCATGTAAATTTTGGGAAAATGCTAACACAAAATGTTCATAATTGGCTTAGTTTAAAAAAAACCAAACTGCATAGCAGAATAGTGACTCTACAAAGCCTAGTTTATAAAACCCTAGGGAATTACAGACAACATTTAACAGTCATCTATTGCCCACATTTGCCATCATATTTCAATTGTACTCAACTAAACCCATACTTACAAGCTCCCAGCTACACATACTTACAAGAGCACACACTGTTGACATCCCAGTGTTTCCAAAGTACGCATGCATTCCATAAATTCTTTCATGTACCCTTAGATACTACAAGGAAAATTTTATCTGACAGAAGAAGAAAGCTATCTGAAGTTTGGCTCTTTGGAAAGCAAGGCTTATTGATTATATTGTTTACAACTCTCTAGGTGATGAGTAATTAAATATTATTTTCTTCCTATTAATGAGACAGCAAAGTCTCAATTGCTTCCTGCAAATACCAATCATTTTCTCCATTGCAAGCAAATATGTTGCGTATTGGAATTTCCTTATTCTGTATGAATGTTACAATTTGGCTCTAGATCTATAATCATTTTTAAGTATGATTACAGGAGTCAATGCAAATTGACATGACATTTTATTTGTGAATGTATTGTGCGCCTGAATATCTTAGTGCATAATTACATTGCTGGTGCTGCAGAGCTTAAGAACAGGGCTCATGCGGTGAGAAATATGTATTTTAAAATGATTTGTGAAATGAGACTCCCACTGGAAGTACTGTCACCTGCTAGTGACATTAATATATGGTGGACTGTCCATCACTTAAATGTTATAGGTTTCAGGAGGAAATAGTTGCAGGGCTCTCTTTTCAGGATCCTTTTCTTATTTTCAGTTTCTTTAACTAAAGTATATCAACTTTACCACCCACATCTGCAGTTGTAAATTCATCAACTATATAGGCAGGACATGAGTAGATTAAGAATACTGTAAAGGAAATAATACCCTGTTTTCTAAGCTATATTTCACCTCTTCTGCACAGCCACCCTGTAAAACCTTATGCTGTATTGCTGCAACCACATCTAGGGACACTCTTGGCTCCCTATTCTTTTCAGGTTAATCTACTTGTCCCAAGAAGGAATTTGTAAAGCTTATACTTTCTCACAGTAATCTGTTAGATCTTCTTATCAGTCCTAGAAATCAGTAACTCATTCTTTTCCATGAAAATACCAGGAAAATAGTTTCAGGGTTTCAGGTTGGGTGATGGTGGTGGTGTTATCTGAGGGTGAGTAGTTTGTCTTTTTTGTATAGAGAAGTGTGATAGATCCAGTAACATAGTTCTAAAATTGTAAGCCAAAACCTTCCTATTAAAGCTCAGTAGATGCATTTGAATGGTGTTCCTGTTTTTAATAGAAAATTATCTTTATATTTTGAAATATAGTGTGCCACATAAGACGTATCACAGAGTTATCAACAACTCCTGAGAAAGGTGTCCTTTTCCTTTTTGAGGCTTCCATCTTATTTGTAATTCCTTCTCGACAAAAACATTTTTACAGGAGAAATTCTGTTACTACAAAGCTGCAAATGAGACTGGAATAGAGTTTATCTTAAATTTTTTCTCATTTTTTCTTACTCCTTATTCTCTGCAAAACTGATAAAGAAGGGACCTGTGTTGCTGCACCAATAGTGAGATAATCTGTGATGTTGGTTTCTTGCTCTTGTTTTATGCCCATTGGTACAACATAACTCTTCAGAGCACATTTTTCTTATAAAGGAAGTTGTAGTATTGAGTATCTTATGAAGAACATTAATCATATTCAAATTATAAGCACTTTGAGAAAGAAACATTCTAATTATTCTGGGTCACTTTGTAATCTAAATCTTAAGTAAGCCTTAGAGGCAATGATATGCAACTTTGATTTCTCATCAATTTCATTCTCCTACATATCTTAGTTCCCCTTTTACTTCAGAGATTGATGTCTCCACCCAAATTCATCATGTGTTCCCTATAAGTCGTTATTGCAGTTTCTCATATATGCTCAAATTCTTCATTTATATACTTTAGCATGAAATAAAAGCCTAGAGATACTGAGATGCAACTTCCAGCAAATCAAAGAAACAACCAGACATCCCCAGAAATTCTCATAGGCTGTTCTGCTTTATCACCTGAATTGGCCCATTAAATTTTAAAACATTCCCAGAAAAACCTCAGTCTTTCTAAAGGTCTGATTACCCTCTATTATTTTAGAAGGATGGCTTTTATAGAAGATGCTCTAAGAATATGCAAAGCTAATTTGAGGC
>VZTJ01002573.1:0-43377 GCA_013397795.1 Orthonyx spaldingii | reverse complement strand
GGCACCGCACTGCCGGCCACGTGCGACGGGACGTGAACGGAGGCCCTTTTCCATGCGAAAAAGAGCTCCTTCCCCCAGTGTCCTGGTGTCAGCTCGGAGGTGGCCTTTGGAGCTTTCAAGGCAGCTAGAGTCCTGGTTGCTGGCTGCATTGGTCTTGGAGAAATCTGTGTTGGCACCGATTTTAGGAGGCAGCACTGCATCTCTATCATCCAAGTCTCCCATAGCTAGGATTTTTGGCAGAAGATTGAAAGTACCCAAACTGCTAAATTACACAGAATCATTTGTATTTAATGATTCAGATTTATAAAAGCATGTGCCAAAACTGAGTAATTTTTAGGACCTTAAAATCTTTATTTTTCTGTTGAATCATGTTGTCCTGTTTGTTGATTCAGGTTGTGTGGTGATCCTTGAAAGATGGCAGGATGCATTTTGCCTCTTAAAGTGAAGTAAGGTTTCTGAATTAAAAGTTTTAGTTTGGATGGAAATTTAATTTAAAGTCTTGAAATTTTAGCCCACTTTTAGCACCATCAGACATTGCAGGAAGGAGAATAAAGACAAAGACTTGAAAGATATTAGTGTGTCCAGTCTAATCAGTGATGATGCCCTTGGCCCATTTCTGCTGGTCAGAACCATGTGTGGAACAAAAATCAGTCAAGTAATAGAAAATCACTCCAGATATTTTAACAGAGAAATATCTATTGCTACTATGAAACAAATAGGACTTGGCACACGATCTGGGGAAATCAGAAAAGTACACTTAGCCAGGTTCTGTGCTTGAAAGCCAAAAGGAAATGGGGATAGGCCAGTTGACGCTGCCTGAGGATCCAGCCTTGGGATGAGTCAAGTTAGAGGAAAAAAAATGTACACACTGCAGCTAAAGCAGTGGTTGATAAAGTGGGAACTGAGGAAAAGTAACAGTGCCAGAACTACAAAAGAAATTTAATAAGGGTTTGAAACTGAACTGCACAGAGTTATTGATAGCTCATCATCAGCCCGAGGTACCTTTTCATTATGGCCCAGCTGGTTAGAGGAAAGAACACAAAGAGATATTGAGGAAGGCATTTTAAGCAATGGTCAATGAAAAACAGGGATTATATAGCATTCTCTAAACAAACAGTGGCTTTAGAGATATAAAGAAATTATTTGGAAGGGAATAAACTCCATCCTGATAAGATGTATTTCAGACCAAACCAAACACTGAGAAATAATGATAATAAGCCACACATTTATCCAAAGTATAAATCTGAACTTTCTGGGACAATTTTGCTCCTTTCCTTTTATGTTTAATTTCCCTCTTTAGTCTTTACTCCCACATTTTTACTTAGATCACAAACAGCTAGTGTGGAAAAGGTATATTTGAGTATTTCTAGAAACAACCAAGGTCATAAAAATTATTTAAAATTTAGAAAATAACCCCAAACACATGTGCCTTGAAACTGGAGAAAAGTTGATGTCTTAGCCTGTTGCTTGTTCTTTTCTATTTGTAAGAGCTATTAAAGCATGTGGCTCCCAGGGCAGAAAGAATAAATGGTTTTATCTTGGTGGAAGCCTCACAGATTGATATTTTAGAGCTCTAGAGAGCACAGAGTTATTCATTTAGAAGTATCAGTGTTTTCCATCTTTTACAGAGCTTCTCCTGGAGCAACAAACCTCTTAGCAATGAACAAACTTACACCTTTTTTTAATCATTGAGTGTGTGTGGGAGGGATTTTCCTCCCTTCTTGGTTTTATTCTCAAGTTAAATGTTTGAGTTCAGAGCTTTAGGAAGTGATATTGCAAACTGGATTATTTCAAATTCTTGAAGCTGGATGATGTCAAAGTGCACTGATAGAGCAGACCACCTCCATCTGCTAGTCCATTTTGAAAGGAATTTGTTAGGTGCTAGATCACATCTGAAAAACAACACAGATACTTTAATTAAACCTGCCCAAGTGAGCCTGGGGACCAGAAGCAGTGGGAAACAATTTTTCTACCTGGTTTTCAAAATGCTGTTCAGTTTACACCTGATTCTGGTACCTTAATATAATATTGCAATTTATAAGATAGGTCACTGAGAAATCAAGCAGAACTGCTTGCAGTTGTAGCATTATTTGAATGAGAAGTTTCATACTGTTATTCTCCTTCCTCAGAAAATTTTGGGTCTTGCATCTCAACAGTAAGGAAAGTAGAACTGCCAAAGCATTAAAAAATTCCAAAACCAAACTACCCCAAAACTGATCAATCAGAGTTCAATTTAAAGGCCTCTTGTTAAGTATTTATGGAACAAAAGCAAACAGAGATGTGTAAGGAATTTCGAGAGACCAGTTTGCTAAACTGGTAGGAAATTTCATTCCTAAAGCTCCACTCTTTTGGAGAAAAATAGGATTGTATGCCTCATTTTCAAATGATTTGGATGCAATCCTCACTCTGGAATATCTGTGAGTTGCTAATAACCTCTGTAACTGTCTACTATGTCTATTTGCAGAGAGTAGAATTTTGTATGTCCAGTAATTTGTCATTACACGGTGAGGAAAGAGAGAGCTCTGTAGACCCTGTAGTAACTGCAATGGTTGTAATTATGCTAAAGTCACAAATATATCAAATAAACTGTCTGATGATCCACCTTTTCATTGTGTTCAGTATAAAAAGGAAGATGAAATGACCTTCTGGTGATTAGAGTAACAAGTGCTCTAACAAACCCCATATGTGCTTAATGTATCATGAAACTTTTGTGATGATGTATGTTCTGGAACTGGGTGAAAATACTACAAAGCAATATGAAAAGGAGCTATGTTTTAAATCAGATGAAGGAAATAATCAAAAGAAAGAGAAGAGGCTGGCATTTTATAGCTACCTGGCTTTGGATTGTATGATTGCTCATTATTCTTACCACTGAATCATCTCATGGCTGAATGACCTATTTCAGGTCACAACAAAATATCCACAGTGCTATTTGACAGTATCTAACATCTGTTTTGTCCTTGTAATGTATAATTTACAAGTCAGAAGTGCAATTTTAGTGAATACTGGACAAGTCCTCTTTTGGTTTTGGGATACAGGTTAAAAAACTTACCTGGCACCTATAGCAATGTCTGATTCCACAAAAAGGTTCACCCTAACCTGAGTAACTTCTGATTAACACTCTACCTGTCTTATGTTGTCTGCAAGTGGATGTATTTGGCTTGTCATATTCCTCTATTGGGCTTTTTGTTGTAAATAATGCCCTTTTTAGCAAGGGACTAGTAATTCAGGGCTTTATGAAATCCAGTTCTTTTTACTGTAACAGCTATAAAGCTGATTTCAGAATATCTATTCATGCCAATGAACATTTTAATACTTTAGAGCAATTATACCAGTAGTATATTAATTGTTAATGTCATTTGCTGGAACACAGTTGTTGTTCTGCAGATGACTCTGCTTACTGAAGTGCTAGAATATACTGATTTTCTTTAGAATAGTAAATATTGCCAAGAATTCCCTTTTTTCTTGGCTATTCCTAGTACCCTCCACTGTGAGCCCATCTGTCCTGTGCTTCACCCACCCAAATTGCTGGCAGATCTATTGTTAAAGCCATCACTTGTAAATCCAGTGAAGTTTAAATATTTTTTCACTTAGGTAGGTGTTGCTGACACCCAAAGAGTTCTGATACCTCGAGGATGACAAAAATTTGTTAAGTACTGCTTATCCTGCACTTAGCATGGGTGAAGTCCCTCACATTTTATCTTTGTATGCAATTATTTGAGGCCTTAGGACAACTTTCTGTGCTTTCTTTTCTGTTGCTTGTTTCAGGCCCCTTCCCTACTCTTGCAAGCACAGATTTAGATGTCACATTCCCTTCTTCTGATGTCTTTCCTGGAGAGAAGAAGAAATGACTTTCAGAAGACAAGACAGCTGACAAGAAGTGTGATTTTAAAAGAGTCACAGGCAAGGCTGTTGGAAAGAAGGGTGCCTTGGTGAGGGCAGAGGGAGTGATAACTGATCTTTGTGGGAATCCAGTGCGCTTTGGAGTGGCTCTGGATTAGAGCAGCAAAGTCTGTGCTAGTTCTCATGATCCATATGCTCCACTGCCTGAGGACTACTCCACCATTAACTGTCTTGCACATAGATCAGCTGAACTGCAAATCAGCTTTTTTTCTCTGAAGTAGCTCCAGTAATGACACATAATGGCAGACAGCAGAGCACAACCAAAATTTGATGCTTGTCCAGTTTGCCTGAATCTGTGCCCTGCTGTTCGTCATGTGGTTTGGATGCTCTTTCCTTCTGCTCTGCACATCCACTTATGCAAACAGGCAGCTTCTCCGTTTGGGGACATGCAGAGAAGGGCTGGCAAGTCTTGCCTGCCTCCTCTGTCACCCAGCAAGGCCTCTGTTGTACTGAACCCCTGTGCAGTTTGACAGGAATAAGTGAGAGACAGCCTCTTTTCTCTAAGAGAGGAATAAAGTCATGCTGTGTTTCACTTGTTGTGTTTTTTACCCCAAGAGATTATACTGAATACTTTCCACAAACCTTTGATGCTTTGGAATTTTAGGATCAATGGGTCTCTGGCTATTTCTAATACAGATTGAACAAGACCAGACTCATGAATTGTCCATGAAGTAGAAATAGATGTGACTGGTTGTTATTTGGAAGAGTCTGTTGGGATTAAGAGAAGAGCTAGGAATGTGAGCACACAAGAGAAAGAGGAAAAGACTTTCTTGGTTTTGTTAGAAGAGAGGTTTTTGAAAGGATTCCTGGCACAATTGCACATACATTTATACAGGAAAATCATGTTCCACCTTTCTCAACTTCTTACCTGTACTCTTATCTACTGATTTTCCACAGTATTTTCCACTACACCAATCAGCTGGTTTTAGTTTTGTTTTCAAAATGATTTTTAATATGTTCTAGCAAGGTTTTAATCTATTATCTTACTTTATGCACTATTGTGTACTTTTGCTTTTACCAAGCTTTTACCAGGCCATTGTCTGCAGCCTCCAAACCCAAGGCTGACTGTAGGTTAGCTCAGTACAATTTTTAAAAGAGGATGCTTTCAATCACAGCCTGAAAAATGATAATTCTTGTGCTGCCACAGAGCCCCAGCACCATCCTGTCCTTGCTCTCCTTTCCTGAGGCATGTCCCCAGTGCTGGTGGCACAAAGGTGGCCTGACTTCCACATGTTCCTTCACGCAAGCAGCTGTTAAAATCATGCCAGCAGGCATTATAAAATAATAATGAATAATAATGATCCCAGGAGCAGCCTGTCCCTCCATCACCTCAGCTGGAGGTCAGGATAAATTGTAGTACATTCTAGTTAGGGGTTTAAAGTCAGTGGAGGATATGAGACAGTACCACCCTGTGCAGGTTCTTCCCATATGGATGCCTGCAAAGCTGTGGCTCTGCTGATTTGCCTGTGTAACAGGGGACTTGGCTGCCAAGAGCACTCCCTGACGAACTGGATTTGTGCTCTGTTATCAAGGTGTGGGAAGAAAGCAAGCATGCATCTGTCTGATGCTAATGGACTCCTCATGGAAAATCTTTTATTGGAGAGAAATGGACATAATTAGAGAAGCTCTCATGGACTTCTCAGGGAGATTACTGGCCAGAGTCATCAATATCCAAGGTTATCTGCAAGTGGAAAGAGCTGTTACAAATTATGTGTTGAGGTAGCAGCTTCAAGAGAAATGAAAGTACTTGAGAATCAGGATGAATGAGTGTACAAAACCATTTCCCAAAGTCTCAGCCACCTAATCAGTCTGTTTTACTTCATGTCCACTGGTGGGACTGTGTGTAACATTCTACTCTGTTCCTGGGTCTGTATAAGGTGTTGTGAGGCCTTGCACCGTTTCTGGGATCAGACAAATATCACATGTCTTCAGTCTGTGCTGTCAGTGTAGGGAGACAGTAAGACCCCACCCATCTGTCAGTTCACTGTGAATTTTGTTTTGGTTTTGGCTGCTGCGATCATGCACAGCACCCCCACTGGCAGCATAGCAGAGTTACTTCCAAATTAGAAAATAATTTTATATGTTTCTGAAGGACATAGCAAAAAATGACATCTCTTATAATCCAATAAATGGCTCTTCCCTTACTGATACTCCTCATTTCCCACCTGGGAGAAGTATGAAAGGAGAATGTTTTTCTTATTTTAGGAATTTGCCAATCATTGTGAAATCACAGAAAAGAGGCATGGAAGAGACTCATGAAATCTAATGAAGAATGAAATGCATGACAGTACCATGCATGAGGCCAATAAGGAATTATATGGTCATTTCAGCCAGCTGCTGCATGCTGGTGAAATGTAGTTATTGGGTTTTTTTCTATCACTGGTTTCACAGCTCTTCCTATCTCCTCACCTGTAATTATCGTTCTGTTGGGGTTCTCCATAGGAAAGCAGAGCCATCTGGGGAAATCAGCATTGCTTCACTCAGTCTCGGCTGGAATGAAAATGATCTGCTGTGAAGACGAAGGAGGAGGAAAAAAAATCCAAAATATCTTGTCTAGGGAATTAACCAAAACTGTTGACCAGCATCTACAGTTCAGTATAAGAAAGAAATTTTATTTAATTAGATACTAAATGTACTCTAGCATTACAAAAAGAAAAAGGAAAGTTTGCTCCTATTTTTATGTAGCAGACATGCTGTCACAAAATTGCAGTGCATGTGTACTTTAATGATAGCAAATGAATCATTCCTACTTATAAAGATGACAGGATGAGGCCAGCATCTATTAAAATCAGTGACATTTATTAATTCTCATTCCTAAATCATGACCTCATACTCCCAGGCCTGCGGAAAAGGAGGATGTGCAGTAAATTAGTCCAATAGCCTTTTACCTCTGAGCCTGGACCCTGCTTAGGCCACCAGCTGAAATGAATCTGTGTCTCCATCTGAAGCAAGTCCCTTCAGAGTATTTATTGCCATCACAAAAGTGCTTTGGCACTGGCACAGTTTGGCCTGATTAATTGTCACTGTTCAAAGAGAGCAGGGGACAGCCAGAGCAGAGTGTTTTTGTAGTGTCTGGGAGTGTGCAGAGCAACTGCTCAACTCGTGTTGCTGCTGTCAGGTCTAGACTTCCAAAGCACAGAGGAAGTTAATATTAACAAAAAAGTTTGTGTGGGTGAAGAAAAAGGATGAACAATAAATAGCAACACTCAGTCCTTCTCAGCAACCATCTATCTAACACTGGTGTCTTAAGTGAGGCTTGTTGCTTATCATTTTACTTTGTCTAATGAAATAATCAGTTCAAGAATACATTGGCTAAATTATTGAGTAATGTGAGAATTAAAGTCACCTCAGGAAATAGTGTTAAATGAATAATTCTCTGAGCACTGGAGCAAACGAGGTCTGATGTTTTATGAATTTGTCTTCACTATATCGACAGGATAGGATTTATTAAAATGGGAGTTTTTCCTGTTAGGATGTTTCTGTCATTTCCCTGCTGTGCAGATCTGTGCTTGGTAATGACTTAGTTCCTAGTCTGACCCTTGGTGAGGACTACACAGTGTCTCTGTTCTAGACAGGCTCAGCCATGAAACATCTGGCAGTTAAATACTGCATAGCTAGGGTAAATAGGAATCAGAGCATTTACTCAGTCCTGCTTTTTTCCTTTTTTAAATTTTTTTTTAATGATCTGCATTGCCCAAATGATTCTTCTTCTGACTGCAGTGAGGCAGACAAGTAAAGACTTGGGTGGGATAAAAGCCCAAGTTCTCCATCATAAAGGCAGGGAGAGTGCAATTTGCCCAGATCATTTAGTTCTGAGAATGTGAGTAAAGACCTGTTGAATGTAGGTGAACTTGCTCAAAAGATGGGAATTGATTTTATCACTGCATAATAAGATAAATAACCAATAAATGCAGGTCAGCCTTTGTGCAGGAGCTGGGAGGAGGTCATATATTCCTGCTTTTGTCGCTTTTAGTGAGTTGGAGAATAGCAAGGAAAATCTGCCAGTTTCTGGAAAACAAATATAAGACTCATTAAATTAGTCTTATTAAATCTTTCAATTATGGCTTCTATGCAGTGCTAGCAAGGAAAGTGTTTTAACTGATAAAAATCCCCAAAGGTAGTATTAGCAATACCATAAGGTAAGACTTTTTATTTGTTCCTTTCTTGCCTGTTATTCAATGCAGACCTGGAATGAGACTGCGGTGTTTCACTGCACAAGAAGGTCAGAAAAAATATCTGAAATTGTCAGGAAATGTATGGATGTGGAAAGAGTGTTTTCACCCATCAGATTTTGTAGCAGCCGAGCAGAACTCCTGAGAAAAGAGTAGCTTTCCTCTGCCAAAACCACTGGCTAGCAGGCTGCCCTCAGTAGGAGTTTCTGGCAGATGAAAACAACAGTGGCAAGAAAAATCCACTGAAATGATAGTCCTAAAATTTGGCAGCAATACAAGAATATTCTGTCCAAATGTGTGCAAGCAGTTTTCCTTTTCTGCTTTCACTGTCTGACTGTTTTGATGGGGTTTGGTTAAAGTTTCAAAGTTATTTTGTATTTTGTGAAAGTATGTGTTTATAGAAAGACATGGGAGTTTTTATCACAATTAAATAGATATTTATTATATGTATTATCTGAAAAGAGGCAGCATATAGCAGTGAGTTCATTGAGCACAGGCACCCTGAGGACTTAGATGTTTGGGAAAGATGCTCCATTCCCTGAGCAGCTCAAAATTCATGGAAGTGCCCCACAACAGATACAGCCTGTGCTGAGTGGAGGAAGAGGAGTGTATAAAAGTCAGGGAGGGGCGATGGTTTTTATGGTTCAATGATGAAACATAAAGGTTTATGATTAAGAAGCTGAAGAATGAAAGAGTGTTATTAAAGCTTGTGTTTGCAGCCGTCCTGGCACTGCTTTGCCACTCACTCAGGTATCTTCTTCCTATTGTTGCCCAGAGAAGTCATGGATGTTCCATCCCTGGACTGTTCAAGATCAGCTTGGACAGGGCCCTGAGCAAGCTGGTCTAGTGGAAGGTGTCTCTACCCATGGCATGAGGGTTGGAAGGAGATGATCTGTAAGGACCCTTCCAACCCAAACCATTCTATGATTCTATTCTGGGTTCTTTTTGTTTTGCTGTAGATCATGCCTGATTTCCCTGGCCACCCATCAGACCACTGGGCCAGTGTGGACTGACTGACTTTGTGAACTGCTTCTGATAGAGGCACTTTGAGGAAGGCTACAGTGATTGTTCCCAAATAAGATTTATTCTGCCTAGTTTTTACCGTGATTTTTTTTCAAACAAGAGGCTCCAAGCAGCAATGGCCTGCAAAACTGCTGACAAGTGAGCATGTTTGAAGTGGAAGGTCAACTATTTTGTGCTTCTCCTTATGTTCTGGTTAAGTTTTCAGTGTTCCTCACATTTAAAAATGTTCTCTTGGAACTACCCTCTTTCTCATTTTTTATTTTTTTTTTTAATTCCAGGTTTGTGTTTGGATGTGATCTGTGATGACAAAATATCTTATCAGAAGAGCTGACCTCTCAGTCCATTTTCAGATGGAAAATGTTGTGAACGCAGGCCAAAAGCCATCAACATCAGACTATGCAATTTCAAGTAGTTTCTTAATTGTAAACTGATGCTTCCCGTGGAGTTTCCTATGGATTTCATGTAAGTGTCTGCAGAATTCATTGTAATTTCCATTGATTTACACTACAGATCAAACAGAACTGTTTGGCTCAAGCAGGCAATAGGTTGGGACATCTTAAAATGCGATATTCTCTTTTTACGGCGTGGTCATTAAGAGATCTTGCTCATTAAAGCTTATCCAAGTAAAGCACTGTGAGGGCTCTGAAGGCACCACTAAGCCTTTAGTTGTCTTGACAAGCCTCACCTGGCACCCACCCCACCCACCCCCTCTGCTCATTCCTGCAGGAGTTCTGTTCAGTCTGTGCCCTGGGTCTGAGCTATGTTGTAGGTGTACTTGTTTCTGGTCCTCCTCCTGATTTTTCCTTCGGGTTTTCGGAGTTGTTGACTTGTTTGTGCCTGAACAGTCCATGGGATGTTCTGTTTTTGTTGTTCCTGCTTGCCTGGCTTTGGTGTCCGGGAGCTGGGCCTTGTTGGTGAGGTTGCTACCTTCAGCTTGTCTTTTCTCTCAAGGCTGCTCCCTGCAGGAAGGGAACTCCCCATGACTTCTCTAATTGCATGGATTTTCCGTGTTGTTATTCCATCCTAAAGTAATGCTACAACAGGCAGCACAAATGAAAGGGTTGTAACAGCTAAAAGGATACTAGCTCAGCTTCAGAGTCAAGTTACCTCCTCCAAATTACAATGCATGTTATTTTCAACAAAAATCCAATTATTTATAAATACAATTGTAGGTAGTTTGAAGACTGTGCTAAGACTGAAAGCGTTAGCGTGGAAATTGCTGTGGCAAAAAACCCACAACCAACTGGTGCTTCCTTTTAAAACTCTGTTTGGAACTGGGTGGTTTCATCATGTTCGAAATGCAAACACCTTTCTCAGTGGCTCATCATTACTGTTTTCTCTTATTATTACTGATTCTCTTAACTCCTCTGGCATAGCTATAGAATTGTCTTGTCTGATTGCTTTCTGAATGACAAACAATGTCACCTAGCCAGCTTTGCAGAAGAGGAAGAAAACCATGGGAAAGAGAAAGATAAGGAAAAGGTTTTTATGCTTTGGGAGATGGAGGAGTCTGGCTCTGCTGAGACTCAAGAGTCGTATGGGTGTCTTTGTGTTAAAGTCATCGCTGATAAGTGTCCACTTTTGCAGGAAGAAAATGGAACTGGATATGTGAAGTGGGATATGAGGTATGGGATGCTGAAGCATTTGTATTTTATTCACATCTTGTTGCACTTCCCAAGCTCTAAGACAGATTCGATGAACCCTTGGGCAGGATGCAAAAGTGCAACGAGCAGAATGGCTCTAAGCAGAGAAATTCTCGTGGCCATATTGATGGCTGGAAGTGGAGAAGTAGAACAGGGGATGTTTAATGCCATTCACGGCAGATATTCCAAATGCAGAAGGGACTCCTCAGTCATTTGTAAAATGACTGCTCTCCCTGTAAAAAATCTGGGGGCTAAACAGTAGCTCTAAACACATTAAGATTTTGTTGATCACTCTCATCTAAAATTTATAAGGAGGAAGATCTACTTGAAGAATTGTGGATAAGCTTGACAAAGAACTTAATTTGGCCTCCTGAAAAGAGGGCTAGGGGTTTTAAAGCTTCTGGTTCCTTCAAGGCCAACCAGAGCTGTCAGTCCTGGCAGCTTTGGTCTGGGAGCAATTCTGTGACATTCATAATTTTAAGAGACAGAATCCCACTTCGGGCCATTCACACCTGACTGCCAATATAGGCCCTTTTCCATAGGAAGGATAACCTGGCAACCCAATGTCTCCAGGGCAATTTAGAGGTGGTCCCTGGGAGTCCAAGGCCAGCCAGAGCCATCAGTCCTGGCAGCTTTGGTCTGGGAGCAATCCTCCAACATTTGGAATTTTAGGAGGCGGAGTCCCACTTTCAATCCTTGATGTCTGACTACAAATATCAGCCCTTTTCCATAGGATGGTGTTATGGCTTTTGGCTTCTCAGTGAATTTTTCCCTTTATCATTGTTTAGATGGATGACTGTCTCGTGTGGGGGGTGGTTTTTTTCCTACTTGTTAGAGCAAGGCTCCTAAATTTGGATAGCAGGGATTAAGCCACACTAAGGAGTAGGTAGTAGTCTGAATTGTTTATGGCCATCCCTGTTATGGCCATAGCTTGATCAGCAGCCTCAAAGGGAGGGGTCTGAAGGAAGGGGAGGCAAATAAAGGATTTAGTAGTTGTGTCTTGGCGTGGTTTTTCCCGTTTGGTGGATCGGGGGTTGCCTGGGAGTTCTGCTATCTGCCCCTACCTATGCCCGCTGCTGGCCAGAGAATCCCAGCCCACCCCACTTCTCCACTGACTCAAATCTCGGCATGCGCCAGCACGGAGCCCGGCTGCCGCCTGCATGAGTGTGCAGAAGCCTCCTGAAAGGGGGAGAACCCCCTTTTCCCGTCCCAAGCCGGTGGCAGCCCGAACCACCCGAGGATGCTCCGAGCTGACATCAGAGCATTTCCAGCCAGAGCGACTCGCAGCGTGCCAGGGCCCCCTGCTGCCTGTGCCATAGCTACACCGAAAGGGAAAATCAGTGCCTGGCTGGCTGAAAACTGCCCTAATTGTGTTGAGTTTTGGTTTTTCTGTTTATATATATATAACATATATATACGTACATACATACGTACACATATGTGCATATATATGTATATATATATATGCATAGATATGTGCATATATATATTTTCTAGTGAAGAACTGTCATTCCTTTTTCTATGTTTCTGTCTGAAATCTCCGTAATTTTGAAGTTAGTAAAAATTTGGAGGGAGGGGTCTTCCTTCTCTTCTAGGAAGGTTCCCACTTTCCTTGGCAATCTTTTAAAGTCTTTTATTAAGATTAAAATCAAGACAGGAGGAAAACCCTGCAGCCCAATGTCTTCGGACAGTTTAGAGGTGGCACCCAGGAGTCCAAGGCCAGCCTGAGCCATTGGATCTGGCAGTTTTGGTCTGGGAACAATTCTTGGATCTTTACAAATTTAGGAGGCTGAATCCCATTTTCGGCTCTGGGCTCCTGGCTGTGAACGACAGTTCTTTTCCACAGGAAGGAAACTCCAGCAATCCAGTCTCAAGGCCAGTTTAGAGGTGGCCCTAACTGGTCCAAGGCCAGCAAGAGCCATAGCTTCTGGCAGTTTTCACCAGAGAAATCCTCCAACATTCACAATTTTAGGAGGTGGAATCCAGTTTTCAGCCCCAGGTGCCTGACTGTGAATGATGGCCCTTTCCCACAGGAAGGAAAAGCTGCAACCCAGTGTGTCAGGGAGAGTTTAGAGGCAGCACTAAGGAGCCCAAGGCCATCCAGAGCCTTTGATGCTGGCAGCTTTTGTCTGGGGGCAATCCTCTGACATTCAGAGGCAGAATCCCACTTTCACCCTTGGGCGCCTGGCTTCTGTGAAATCATGGAAGCCCTTCAGTAGCTGCTTTCAACACTTTGGAGCCACGGTGAACCAGGTGAATAAGAAATCATCCATTAAAAACTGCATGTATGCTTAAGGCATCAAAATCTGTTCAGGAAATTAAATAGCACATCCAGCCTTGCTGGATTTATTCTTGTTGTTTGGTTGGACTTTTGTGAAACTTTAGGTTTTTATTGTTTAATGATTTTGTTTGGTTTTGTTTGGTTTTGAAATTTATTTTTTTCTTTTTTTACACAACCCACAAGTTGTCTTAAACAAAATCACTCCCACAGAGTTGACAAACCAAATTATTCTTGACTATTTTCACAGAGTGCCCAACCACAACACTAAAATTTTTGCTTACTTGGTTGTTTCCAAGTGACACAAGATAGAAAGCGAAGTCTATATGCAGCCATTTACCAATTCTACCACTAGATTTAATAAATGCTGTTTAACTTTTATTCCCTTGCTGCCTAATTTTTGGGAATTGCCCACTACTGTGAAATTGGAAAGTTCAAGAGAAGAAACTATGAAAGGGAATATTTAATTTCTTTACTCTAGCTGCTGTTTCATGGCCTCAATTAATCTACACTTGCAAGTCCTTCAATTTATGGAAAATTATTGGAGTGGCAATGTGGACTCTGCATAGCCAAAAGCTGGATTTTAATAAATGTAGGCTATTTGGTATGTACAGGATGGCCTTTGAAATCCATCAAGGCATGTCCAATCTACTCTGAATAATTTTAAGAAATCAGTGCATAATTAATGAAAAATGCTATCAGATCCTTTTGCTGTGGGCTATCATCCTTATTTCCAGCAAATGTGAAGTTGGTACGACACCCTGGGTTAAAGTTTCTCCTTCTCCTTTAGACTGGCTCTACTTGCACACTAGTGGGATTTTTCTCTGCAAAATATAAATGGTTAAAAGAAAAACAGATGTTCAGTAGTACATCTGAACTAAAAATGCAATTATTTATATAATGTGTGTAATGGTAGGAAGTGTCAGGAAGGTATTTTGAACACTGTGCCTTGGCTCAGATTCTGATTTCTGTTTGCTGAATCAAAACTGCAGCCTGAAAAAAAAACCTGTCTGAAGGATTTTATCCAGGATATTGTCTTTATATATATATACATATATGTATATATATGTAAAGAAATTAATCCATTTGTCACTATAAAGCAGAAAAGTTTATTTACTGACATTTATTTTAAAAAGGCAGCTATTTGAGCCACACTTCATGTCTGTGGAACAGCTTGTCCCAGTGTCAGCAGGCAAACTCAACACCTGACAATCTTTCACTTCCATATCTTTTTTTCCCCCCCCACTGTTTTGATGTGCAGTTCTGGGTGTTAGTCTTGCTGAGTCACTTCTCAATTACTGAAAAGAATGTATCTAATTGTGGAAAACCCGGAAGTGAGACAAAGGGAACTCTGATGCTGGTGAGTACTGCTGGTGACACCTGGCTGGGTGTCCCCCCTTGCTGACAGGTCTGGCACCCAGCTTTCCCCTGCCTGCACTTAAATATCCACATAATCATTGGAGAAAGGCTTCTGCTGTGCTCCTTAGAGTCAGTGGGAAGTGACTGTGCTAAGTAAAAGCACTCAGATGTTTTTATCTCCTTAAACTCCGTTTAACTCTCCTACCTCAGTGCTCACCCCTCGTTTAGCACCATTTTAACTCCCTCTTCTTTTCTGGTGCCTCAGGACATAGGTGGCTGAGGGTCTTTTCTATATTCACAATGTACAGCTGTTAGTGAGTGGTTTTATGTGCCTGTACTTGATGTTTTCTTCTGGTTTAATCTGTCTTTTCCCAGTGTCTGTAAGTGGCAGAGGGAAAGGAACACTCTGCTTCCAGGTTGGTGATAAATTGAAGCAGAGTCTTCCTTTTCTTCTGTGTGAGGTAATCTCCAGATGATTAAATAAGGAAAGCCCCACATGAAGCTGCTCTCCAAATTGTAAAATTGCTTGTTTGCAATTTGCCAGGTATCTGCAAAGCCTCTATTTACTTTTAATAACCATATTTTGCAAGTGGGAGAGGGAATTTTGTGCTGCTGGTCTTGATCAGGAACTGTGATTTGACTTAAATGAATTTGCTTTCTCTCCACCTTATCTGACTTCTCTCCCATGTTTTGTTCAGCCTGCATTGCCTTTCTAGCTGCTTATAAACCGTGATCCATATTATGCCCAAAACCAACACTAGCAAAGTGTATCATGTCAGCTGCACCACTAAAGAAAATAAACTTTAATATTTTATGTTTCCATTCAAAATTTAGTGGTTGAAAAGTCAGCCTTGTAGCTCATTAAACTCTTTAAGAGTTCAGAGTTTATAGGAAAAAGTTTATAACTTTCGTCTTGATTAAAAATGAACTATTTCAGCCTTGAAAACTACTCCTTAATTAAAAAGTAAATCATATTATAGGTTTGCCATGATGAACTGATAATTGGAAATTATTATTTTATTACTTTGAATATCAATAAAATGGCGTAGTGTTTGTGATTAGGAAATAAAAAATAACCTTAAAGTTCTTCTCAATGATAAGCTC
The DNA here is from genome assembly GCA_013397795.1 of Orthonyx spaldingii. Classification (NCBI taxonomy): domain Eukaryota; kingdom Metazoa; phylum Chordata; class Aves; order Passeriformes; family Orthonychidae; genus Orthonyx; species Orthonyx spaldingii. The sequence goes on along the minus strand of VZTJ01002573.1, from coordinate 27,895 downwards.
TGTAATGCCTGTAAGCACAGGAATTACTTCTGAGTCTATTGTGGCTTAGTGTTTTTATTACCTTGAATGTCATCTAGAAATACACAATTATTTTCCATCACATTTTAAATATTATTCTGCAACAAACCTTGGCTTGCAATTAAATCTTCAGAAGCTGTTAACTACTTTCACAGTACCATAATTGACATTTGGCCATACTGGGGGTTGGTCTGAACTCCAGAATGGACTGGATTTGTTTCTTTCCTCGGGGTTAGATATTGTCCAGCCTGCAAATGAGGTGATAGTGCTGAGCTGTGTCAGTACAATGCACACAGTTGGGGTAGGGCTGATAGAATTCCAGGAGTTATTCATTCCAAAGCAATTTCAAGGGCTATTCCAAAGCATTTAGCCTTGGGTGTCTGAGCTTGTGGGTATTTCCTTTTATGCTCTCTGCTGAGAAGTCATCATGATCAAAACTTATGAGGGGTTGCAGGTGGTTTTGGGAGAAAGAGTGAAGTCCTACTAAAAGTCCTACCCTAATTTCATTTTGGAATAAAGAACAAGGTAAACCATTGTCTATGAGAGACAAGTTGGTGTTTGTAAAACTTTCTGTAATTAGCAGACACCAAACGAATAAAGGGAATTGGACACAATAAATTGATTTTTGCTTCAACTTTCTCCTTATTCAAGCTTGCCCAGGTGGGTTATCCTTTCTCTCAGTGTGAATTTTGCCATGAGATTTCAACAGTACTAAATGGGAAGTTTTAGTGTCTCTCAACCTTAAGCAAGCTTCTCAGTCTTGTGAATTTGGTCAAAATTATTTCTTCACTCATGAAACATACTTGGAAACTGAAACCTGGACTCACAGGTATTGGCCAGCTGATAATATTCCTTCACACTTCTTGTGCCTGTCCATTTTAATATTGTCTAGAAATCAAAAAAAATCCAGCATTGCTCCTGTCAGGCTCTGAGATTTCACTCCCCAGTTACACTGTTTTTATTATTAAATTAATTTAGTGCCACTGTCCCTTTCAGAGATCACATAAACCTACACAAGGGACATTTTGCATTTCTCTACTTGTTACTCGAGAATTCTGCTGCAGAATTTTTGGTCTAGCTGCTATATTTCCTATGCTTCTCTGACACTTATATCAAATTTGAGCAATCTTTGAGAAAGTGAGTTGGTACTAATGAAAAAGTGAGTGCTTTGATCTAATACTTAAATATTCACAGCCTTTTCATGCTTGTTTTAATCACAGGTCAGTGATGAAATAGGTGCTGATATATGATTAAGAATGCAGCCAATTCTGAATTTAAATTAATTTCTATATAGACACTTCTTAAATAATCCCCTTAAAACTATTGGGTTTGCTGCTGCAAAGACACACAAGTGTCTATATGGTGTTTTATGTGTGCACAATACTCTCTTCATGTAGAAACTTCCCTCATAATAGAAGCAAATCTTATGACAGCTGTAGTCTTTTAGGAGTGAAGGCAGTTTCTTGCATAAAGCATAAATTTTAAAAGCTGAGTAGCTTTTTATGTGGTTTATTTGTGGGATTCTTTTACCAGCTACAAATGTAAGCTGCTGCATAAATATTTGTTCAGGCTTAGCTGCAAAGAGACAGAGCAATGTTTCAGGTACAGTGTTTTATTGATGGAACAATTTGATTGAGGCCTACAGGGAAACTCAGATGATGGAAGGAATTATTTCAATGCTGGCATTATTTCCAAAGGGATTTCAAGCACTTCCAGCCATGGCTATATAACATGGGATGTGCATAACATCTCTGGAGATGATTTCTCTTTCACTTTGGATATTCTCGGTGGTGTTTCTGCCCTCTTGTGAGATGTTCAGGAAAGTGTGGAATTTCCAGGTCTTCTTTTCAGCAAATCTGGACGTCTGGGATATCCATGTGTGTTTCAGCTGTAAGGAGTAGGAGTTTAATCTCTGACATGAGCTTTCTGCTTCATTTAACACTTGCACATTTCATTCTCCCATATACACAGTGGATCCATGTCTGATATTTAAACCCAAAATATCTCACTGGGAGAAGTAAAAGGAACATGAATGTCTTGTTATTGCTCTGTACAAACCACATCTGTGATGACTCTGTTACTTCAGCCATTCCCTTCATAAACATAGGTCAAGGCTAATCTTTTCTGGGGTAAAGCTGAAGTAATGGGCACCAGCATTTCAGGTGTTCACTGCTTCGTTAAAAAAGTTATTTTATAAAGCAGTATATCTCTATTTTCTGATTAACTTTGTAACATGGTCTTCTCTTTGCGAACAGTATGGAAATCCAACGAAGCACCAACTGCATAGAATCGGAAATAAAATATTCCAAACCCATAGTGTTTCAGTATGTCAATTATGCCAAGATATCAGATAGAGTAGTCTGGACTGTTAAAATTATAATTATAGCTCTGAGTTAAGAGGTTCACTGCTTTTTGGAATTATTCAGTGACAACTTTGGAAAAAAATGAGGATGAAGGAATGGTAGTACTGGAGGGTCTCTAGGCCACAAGCATGTAGGAGGATTCCTCACACATTTAACTTCCTATTTAGGAGTATCTTAATTACCTGAGAGGAGGAGTTGCATGCCTGAGACTGTGTACTCTGAATTATTTTCTCTCATGCAAGTCAATTTTATGCTCAACTGTCCTGTCTCAAAGTAGATGGCAAGATATGAGAGGATTTCACATGTAATCCAAAGTCTTCCATCTGGGTCACTGGATTCCTGTAAATTGCATCTTTTCTGGGCTCGAAATCACTGCCATTGATGAGATAAATTAGTGCTGGGAAATCTTGCACCAATTATGAAAGTCTTCTCTGACATCAGGCATGTTTTTTGTCCTTCCCTACAAAAAAATGCACCCTTAATAGATGAGATTATTTGCAGAATCTGCAGCTCTCCTTCAGTTCTCTTGACTGAGTGAAAAGGTGGAGAAGCACCCACAAAGCAGCTGTAGAATAAAGAGCCTATTTCACCATTCAGAGCTCTCCTGCTGGTTTAGTGGAAATCCAAATGGATGGATGGATAAAGCTTGCAGGCAGAAATAATCAGCTCTTGGCTAGGTGAGAAGGAGATTGTAGCCACAGAGTCCCAGGAGAAATTCGTGAGTCATGTTCTCTTAGCCTTGTAACAACAGCACGGAGAGTTGAACCTCTCATCCTGCAGCTTTAACTCTGTGTCTTGGTTTAAGACAATTTAAGAGGTGGACACTCTAAAATGAGTTATCTCCCCTTAGTTTCAATCAACCCCTTTCTACCAATAAGGAGAAATGAAACGTGAGTAAATATGAGTGAAAAAATAAGTTTACTAACACATGAAACAGCAACAGGCAAAAATATCATAGTGAATAAATCAGTAGATACAAAATTGCTAAATCTAAGGTGCAATTTGATTGAGGTGTATAGGGAAGCATCAACTCTCTAAGCCTTTCTTCATGGGATGAAACTGACTTTTGACCTTGGAAATGCCTGAGAGTTCTGGACTTCCTTGACTGTGGGAAAATCATGAAATAAAAGTTAGCATTTATTTGATAGAGTGGTCTGTCAGTCCAGCTTTTTAAGATCACCTTGGAAAAAACAGTCAAATCAGCTGGTCTAGAAGAAGAAAGTGCTAAAAATCTGTAAGAAGAGGCCTTTTACATAAACTTCTTTTAAAACAGTTTTATGACATAAAACTTGCAGGTGATCTGAAATAGCTGGAAGCAAATGAAAGAGAAGGCTGCTGTAAGGTGAGAGAGTTTCTGAACCTGCCCAGTGTGAATTCCTTGTCAGTTGACTCGTGAGATCTCTGTCTCCTTCCATCTTATTCCTTTCTGTTTTAGAAGACACTATTCCTAAAACGGATAAATTTGCTTTTCTTTATTCCCAACCAGTGGCAGTTCATGAGGACTTAAGAAGTATGGTACTGGTCAGCAGTGAGGTTTGGTTTTGGTTTTCCCTTAATATTTGGAGTTAAGTCGTTATAAAAACTGTGTTTAGATTGCAACTTTTCAGAAGTTTATGGGTATCTTGATTGATACTTACCTGAGATATGTTACAGCAAGTCCAAATAACCACAAAGAGCATGTGCTGGGTATTTCCACCCTGGGAATTTTAAATTTTCTGGGTTCATTTATGATGCTGCAGTGTAACCACCTGGTGGAGTGAGTGATTGCAAGGCCTGATTAATGGTACAGACTTTTAGACTAGAATTTGTTACTTCTGTACCTTGCATGCTGTTCTGTGGTGGAAATATTTCACAGCTTTTGCCAGCTATGTTTTTGAAAAATCACAGCTTGCTGGAGCCTTGATTCTGCTCTTGCTGGAGGATGTCCCACAGTTCAGGCTTGTTTAGATGTTGCAAGTCCAATGAAAATATGTTCTTTCTAACGAGGGTTGGATATATCTGGAGTGTTCTGTTTGGTAAAACCCTCAAAGCAAAGTAAATGTAGTACCTTTCCAGCAAAACATGAGTGAAATCACATGGTGGCTCTTTCATAGCTTGGTTTAGAAAAATATAACCCTTTGCTGAATATGTGAATGCAGATGTCAAAGCTCTCTTCCAAGGTCTGGGAGATTAAACAAGAGATGAGATGGGAATTGTTTTCCTCTTCCCTCTCTTTCAAAACTAGATTGTTTTAATGGGGCAGGCAAACTTCTTGTGCCTCTAAACCTGTCATGCTGAGTCTTGGGGAGAGGGATTCTTTGTTTCAAGCAGTGTTCCATTTAAAAAAGATTAAAAAGATTAATTTCTCAGATACAAAAACCAAAGCTTCCTGAAAGAAATATGGTGTTGATCCAATTCCAGTACTTTCAAGTTTTTGGTGCCTGCTGAAGCGTAGTAATGCCTCAGAAGCAAAATAAGGGGTTTTTTTCACAGATTTTAAAGAAGTTGTGACTTTTTTCAGACTCGTAACAGCTTCTCAGGAGTTCCAGCATTAACTCTTTCATGTTACTATATATCCGAACTCAAAACCCCCTTTTTTCCCTATGCTAATTGCCTTTTTAGGCTTGAAGAGTTGCTACAGTTCATGTATAACAAGGTCTTGGTTACTGGGAATATGTTTAGCTTTGCTATGTTCAGTCTGTGCAAAAACTTTCACTCAGCCTTTAATTATTTAATGCCTCCATTTTAATTATTGTCTTTTGTTTGGATGAATGGATTTTGAAGTAGCATAGATGATATTAATGGATTTAAAACACATAAGTATAGAGGATCTGATATTCTAGAAGATGTTTGAGTAAGCTAAGAGAGGCTGATGCTTTACTCTTCTCTTTCATTGCAGGTTCAGTAGTAATTATTTACAATGATGAACAGAGAAATGCAGCAAAACGTTCTGCCCCGGGCGTTTACTGTAACTTTGAGGCTGAGCAAAGTAACTATTATTTCTTTTTCACAAAGAGCAATGCAGGGGATGTGACAAAACGTGCCTGAGGAATAAGATGGTGACAAGATCCTATCAGTGAGGAAACCAGCAGGAATCAAGGTAGGATGTTCCCCAGGGGAAAATCAGTGCAGCTCCGCTGACTCCCAAAAGCAGAAGCCAGTTCAGGAAGCCTGATGATCTGGCCCTGCCTACTGAAATATGTTCTTAAAAGAATGATCCTTATTTTGGTTTTTTTTTCATGAGAAAGACATCTACCAATGCTCCCAACAACCTCCCACCAATAACCAAGCAACAAACTCCAAGAAATGCTCTTTATACAGACTGTAATGTGGTGATGCCAACAGGCATGCTATAACTAAATACTCCAATAAGGGAAGCACTACCAGAAGAATAAACATTTCCATGCTTCCCATGTAAGCCAACTGCCTAAATGTTGTGATTTAGGTGAAATATTCCTTGAACAAGCCATTCCCAGTTATCCACTGAGAGGTTTCTGAACGGGAAGTGGTCTGTTGCGTCATGTGGAGGGTTTGTGCTATGCTCACATTGTACTGCCCTAAGTAGTTCCAGCATCATTAAAGGAAGCAGAACCTACCAGAATCTGTGTCTTCAAATGTCACTGAGCAGCTGCTGGCTTTGCTCTTCCCTGAAGCACCTGGCATTGCCCTGGGATGCCTGACTGGGTGTAACCCTGCTGACAGGTTATGGCAACTGCTACCATCCTTGTTCTGCTTCCTTTGATCTGTTCTCACAAAGTGCAGCTTGTTCAAAACAACTGAAGGAAGCAGAAGCTGTCAGTTTTCTCGAAATTATTTTTTCGTGCAAATCTATACATTGGCTTTGGAGGTTGCTTGTGGAAATAAACCCAGAATTGCTTTAAAATTTGATACACCTCAAGAACCATTTTGAACTTGATTAATTTCTAATTAAAGTGAAATCTGAAGCCATGTGAGAGTTTTGATAAGTTCAGCTTTTTTTGCAGGAGCAGTTCTACACAAGTTCTTTTATCTCAAAAGCTGGCTGCTATTGTACCATTTTATGTTATAGTTTCTAAATTCATCCCACACAGTCTCATTGACTTCAGTGGGAATTTTCCTAGAACAAGGAATTAAATAGTCTTCAGAATTAGTTCCCCCATGAATTCAGAATATTAGATATCTGCTCAAGTTATGTTACATGCTGTCAATTTTTCACCTGTTAAAATTCTAGGAGCAGATGCAATAAAACTTCTCCAAGCTTGATAAGAAAAGTTACACATAGTTTGTATTCTCTGCAGAAGTCTGGGTGTTTGACTGGGAAAGTTGCTCTGAGGTTCTTTTTCAGGAAGGAACTTTCTGTACTAAGCTCCATATTTTACTGCTGTCAATTCTGCATGACTTTGGTGTTATGCATTTAAATAAAGAGAAATAATACATTTTGGTGGCAAATTATGAGTAAATAATAAAGGCCAGATCAAAAAACAACAACCAAAGCACAGCCCAGCATGAGTGTTTGACCTTGAAAGAAGACCCACAATAATTTACTTACATGTTTGGTTTTGTGTATGTGATGAAAGAGAAAATGTAAGGAGTATATAGGAAATTGAGGATGGGATTGTCATTAGCTGTGAAAAATTGCAGGAATGCATCTTATAATGTCCACGTTTCTTCATATGGAAGCAAACTTTAGGCTTGAAATATTTTTAATCTTTCTTGGGTTTTCTAGATGTGCTCATCTTCAGTGCAAGTGAAATCTTAAAGCCAGCAGGGGGAGCATCATAACAGAATTCACATGTGCCCACTGGACCTTTTCCTTTCATTTTTCTAACTTGCAGATAAACTGTTTGATTGCAAATAATTGTCATTTGCCTTGATCCTGCCTGTGAAGGCTTCTTCTAAGTATTTTCCAGGTTTTTTTATCCTATGCTTTTTTTGAAAAGGCACTTTCTCTCTAATCAAATATTTTTGACAAGGTAGGGATGATTTTGATATTAATTCAGTTTTTATCTGTAAACTATATTTAATAAATACTATTGAGGCTGTATTAGCAAATGAGGTCTACATGTATCTGTATTAAATGCATAAACTTCCTAAGATCTGATGATTAAGTCAAGGAAAGAGGATTTTATGAGAATTTTCTGCAGTGAAGTTGAGTTTATTTAACATTTTCTACCTGAGTGCCATATATATATTATACCCTTCTGAAATGGCATTCTTTTTGCCAACTGGAAATGCATCTTTGGGGTATGGTTGATTTCTAGAAAGCATAAATTCTACTGGTGTGTTTTGGTTTTCTGTTTCAAACTGTGTGGTGCCAAATATGAGGCTGTTTTGTTCAAGAAATAAATTGGATACTCTGAAAGGATTGTAACCACATCACTTTATTTTTTTGTTTCCCCTCTACCGTTCCTGGGCAATATGGATATTTTTTGTCTCCTTCCCTAAACCATGCATGCAGCACATCATTGTTTTGTCAAGAAGAAGCCCAAGGTACTAACACAGCAGTGAGGCTGAAGTTTCACCCATAGGATTCCCCTAGTGGGCAGTGTGGCAGTAGAATTTTAGCTTGGAAATTCTCTAGAAGATAATTTGGCAGTATACACTACACCAGTGCTTAATTTAATTTTGAAGCAAGGATTTCAGGTCATGACTTTAGTTCTTCATTGGTCGAGCTGCTATACACGAGTTTGTTCCAGTGATTCTGAATACAAATGTGCAAATCTTGGTTTGGGCGTGATTTGTCTAATACAGTTGTGAGTGAAAATCCTTCCTTATTGTAATAGGTGGAACACTGAAGCTAAAGGCAATTTTGTGATGCAATATTGTGACAGAACATGTGATGAACTGGGTAGTGTATGGTGCAAACAAGCGGGGAAAGTGTTGTGCTACACTGATACTCAAAATATATTTTTAGTCTTGACTGAGTATCTCCTCTTCCTCTGTGCTATGAAATGACATCATTTATCATCTCAAGCTCTCCTGTGAGACCTGGAGAACAGATAATGCCCCATGGAAGCTAAGGTTTCAGATACAGCCATGAGATCTCAGCAGCTAGCATAATGAAAAAACCTATACATTTGTGGAGGCTTTCAGCCAGCAATTCTGCAGGGCAACTTTTGGGATGTTGCTTGCCCAGAACCTCACTGTCCATAAATGGTGCTTCTCATGATGGAGAAAAGATTGAAGACAGACAAAATGTTATGTGTAGTATCTAGGTTGCTGTTTACAGCATTTTTTAAATAAATAATGTTATTGTTCGAGGTCAGCATAAATCTTCAATGCACTTAATTGATTCTGGGGTGAAATACTAAATTCAGGATATGTGTATGTGTGTGTATGGAAAAAATGGATTGCTGATATTTATTGCTGATATATCTCAAGCAAGCTTGGTTTTTGTCACACTCTTAAGTTTTGACTATTGTTCTGCAAACCTACTTCAAGGAAGACATTTCTGTGACAGATTCATGATGAGCAGACCTCAAGAAGGTTGACTCACTCATTGAATGTGAACTAGGAAAGGATTGTCCCTTTGGTTACTCAATCATGGCAGAGAAAACAAGTGAGAGTTGCAGTCTCAGAGCATAGCAGAACTTTTTTTTGTAATAAAATGACTCTATGGAGAAGTTGGGGAATCATTGAGCTAAGAAAGAATGAAACAACCTTTTCAGTAAAGGTTGTGAGGCCTGGTGAATTGGAACTGTTTGTTAAAGCAGGCTTCAATATTTCCATTGGAATAATCTTGGAGCACTGTGATGAAAGCATGGGATGAATGCATGACTATTTCTGAATGAGAGCTGGTGGTTTTCTGAACAAATCAGGTAAAAATAAGTTTATGTGCTGCTTGGACTTACAGGCTGCTAGAAAGCATCCAAAACAAGTGGGAAATAGGGTGGCTCTCCACCTGTGGGATTAAGGCTACTCCTAATAATGTTCACTTAAACCTGCTGCCTGTTGAATGTTTCAGAGTTCATTAGTTCACTTCTCATAGCTTTGTGAGGCTTTGATGGAGAGATCACAAAACCAGTTCAGATATTAAAAGAGCATCCTAGATATAGTTTAATAAGCATTGGCATTTGTCATTTGGTCAAAAAGGGGGGCTCCCAGTGCAACAGAAGAAAGTCTATATTTGATGGTATACGAAAATTTATGTCCTGTAATCCCATTTGTGACCACTATTTTTTTTCTCCCCAGCACAGGTGTGATGCATCCCAAAGGAAAGTGTTATTGAATGTGTTTCTGGCTATTGAACACCTCTAAACTGAGGCTGTGCATGTTGTTTGACCTGCACATTAGTGCTTAAATTGCACAAATTATGGCATGGCTAGGGAGCTGAAGGCCTCATGGTGCCAGATGTTCAGGAGGCTTCTCATCTTTGTAAGAATTTGGTGAACCCTTCAGGAAGAAGAGCATAACCTGTCATCTATTCGGATATAATATGATTTTATTGTGAACTAGTGGCAACTTACATGAACAGATTGGCATGGTAACTTTAGGTTTGTAATGGGAAGTGCTGGGGCTTGCAGTGTCATTGCCATGTTGGTGAGGATGGTCGAGAACTTCAGACATGATACTTTTTGTGCTCCCTGGAAACACCTCTATTCACTGGTATAAATTAAATGGTACCAATTAAAAAAAAAAGTTGGTGGTTTTTTTTGCCATTTTCGATAGCCTTGATACTTGATCTCATTTGTAATCAGAGAAGCAGAGAACATTGTTAACTACTTTTTCAAAAGACATTTGGCTAAAAAGAGGTTTTAACTTACTGGTGAAGTGGATTTTGCCAAGCAACAAACGCCTGAACCAGACAAACCAAATTCCTGCATCCCAGTTCTGTCCTGTGAGTGGATCACTTCAGCAGGGACTCTTTCATGTGGCTAAAATCAGTGTCCCTCTGTCACAACATGGAGATCTCGCACCTTGAAAGCCTTTAAAAATACCAAGAAAATTGTGTTGAGAAAGAAATTATGTCGGTGTTTTGGGCTGTGGAACTTTCTTTTTGCTGTCTAAGTTCCTGTAATTGGAGCAGGCTGGGAATAGGTGTGTGTGATCTTTTTTTCTGATCAATACCACTGATACTGACTACAAGGATGGTGAAACATTTAGTTGTTGCTCTGATTTCCCCTTTCTCTTTGTTGTCCTTTGTATGCCTGGGGATTAAATGCTAAACACTCACCCAGTTTTCCAAAAGCATCTGATCATTTTTGCAGAACTGGTTACTGTTAGAATCCAGCTTTTATTAGGTGAGAAACACATTGAAACTTTTTAGTATGGGGACCAAGTGGCTTAATGGTGAGGACTGGGTGTCTCATAAAGTGCTTTGGGTTTGTCTTTGAAAATACCCTTGAAGAAGGAGAAAAAAAATCCACTAAAAAATAAAAATAAAAAAAGGGGAAAAAAAATCATAAGATGAATGAGTGTGTGGTGCTGGTGAGCACAGCTGCTCTTTCTTTCTGTGTGTGCACATAACTTGGGGTAGAAAGTGACTCTGGACTGTGGGAAATTATGATTAAATGAAGTTCTTTTCTTGTTATTTCCAATGCAAGAAGATTTCATTACTCTATTGATTTACAGTGATTAATGTTTTCTTTCTCTCTGTTTTTTCCCCCTGTCTTATTTTTCTTTGAGGCTGTATTGTCAGAAGAGTGGCCATTCACAGCTGCTTATTGATTCTAACCAGCGCTGAAAGATGATTGAGTGCTGTGACTTTTTGGGCCCCATTATTTCTCCTTGTGCTCTGGCAGAAAAAACAATTAAAAGTATTCCCAATAACAACATCTCTGGATGTTCTTTGTGTCTCTGAATATATAGGGATGGAGATAGAAATGCCAATGACTGTCTGACAGCCAGCCTAAGATGAATGCTCATCATTTGATGAGATAACAAACAGCTATAAACATGCAATCTGCTTCCTTAGGACAAAATGCAAGTATTCCTTTAATCTGTAAAACTGCAGACATAGAGTAATAAAGAATTATTAACAACGAAAAGATTTAAGGATTTGGCTATATTGTAGTTTGTTTATGGTAACCGAACTCCTAGAAACATTTATGATTAGCTGATCAATGGGAAGCTGTTACTGGGTTATATATTGTCCTGCCACTGGGATAATGACATTGGGGATGTAATTGGCTCTTTAGTTTGCTTGCTACTACACATATTTGAATCCATAAATAGGATTTAGCTTTGCTAAATATAGATTGGGATTATGGAGCAGTGCTAAGACTGCTTTAATGTTTTGCTTCAGCATTTTAGTGAACAAGAATGGTTTTGTTTCACCCAAGTGTTTCTTCCACTGGTGAAAAATGTGGACAAGTGAAAACATAGCTAGTAGGCTGATGAGGGAAATAAGAGGATGCTGGAAGAAACTGTGGTATTTTAATCATTGTCAAAATAGTGGATTTTAAACCGTTGTGAACTGCTGTTGTAATTCAGTTGCCCGTTGCCTACATGGCTCCTGCTTACAGCTGACACAACTCTTGTGCCACAGGCACCTGAGTTTTCTATCTGCTTCCACCTCTGGTTCCAAAGCCTAAAGGATGTTTTTGTCACTGGATACCTGTGGATTTTGGGGCGTTAAGCACTACTTTCTTACTGCTGAGATACACTGTGAAGTGACAAGGGGAATTTCTCCTAGTTGGTGGCCGTGTTGCTGGGAGATGTTTAGGAGTGATGATCTGTGGTGGATCACATGCATTGCTTTGGACATGGCTTATGGGAGCTGTGTAAACATCTTGCAGGGAAGAAAAAAAACCCCAGAAGAATAAGAAGGTTTCCCTCTCCTTTTTTTTCCAGCCCAAAAGTAAAGAGCAGCCAGAAGTCAAATAGTTGAGAAGTAATGTGTTCATGTGCTTTGTACTACAGCTTCATAGTAACTGGAATGATCTTTCCTTGTAGGAGTCAGACAGTGGAGGCTGCTGCTTTTCCAGGGAAATCTAGAGTTCAGGAAAAACTCTTCAATTGCCCCTAACCTGTATACAGAAAATGTTCTTGGTCTTCTCCCTCTGCTGACAGTCTGTTAGGCATTGGATGTTAATTAAAAAAACTCTGTGTGGTCACTGCAGTGTGAAGGGAGTGAGCAGAAACTCTGTGGGTCTGTTATTCCGCAGGTTCCTCCATGCACAGGGAAACCTTCCTCAGGAAGGAATTTTCTTTGTAGCTGCAGTGGAAGCATCATGAGCAAAGAGCTACAAGAACATGGCCATTCAGGGGTAGAGGTGTGTGGGACCTCTAAGTGGCCAGGGGTGCAAGCCATGTACAATGTAGGCAATCCTTGCATTTGGGCTTCTCAGTTTTACAGGAAGGAAAGCCCTGATGTTCCAGTTAGATGAAGAAAGAATAGTTGCTGTCTTCCTTCTGTGTGTTTTGTGTGCTTGTGGGTTTTTTTTCTCCCTGCTCCCCAATTAGATTTGTTGCCCTGTCACTGATATTTTTACTCTGGCGGAGAATATTTGGAGCTCAGGGTTACCTGAGCACAGATGCTGACAGTTGTGTTGCAATAAAACTCTGCTAGTGCCCTCATCATAAATCATAGGCCCTAATTTGGGGACTTAAATTACAGGTTTGCCTTCTGAACTACCCTCTGCAATTAAAGTGCAATAAAAATACCTGCCATGGATTTTAATAAGCAGTCTAGTCATAGTAATGCCAACTGGCTGCTGTTGGGATGTTAAATTTTTTACTGCTATTAGATGCAGTGAGCAGGATGGCTGCTGCCAGTTGTTAGGAGAAACACCAGCGCTGCCACCAGCATAGCTGTTTAGCTGGAAGTGTAGTGTTGTCTCCCCTGAGGGAAGGAGGCATTTCTGAGAAGGAAAGGTGTTCTGGCGACAGCAATAGCATTCCTCTGGCTGTCAGGGGCTGGCACGTACTAGAACAGTCACAACAGCAGCAGAGCTCAGTGCTAAATAAAAATTCAGTAAACCAAAGGGAAATTCTGTCTAGAAAATAGCATGAAGATCATGTCCTGCCTTTTACTCTAAGTCATGCTGCTGGCCACCCAATGGGTGAGGGTCAAGATGTGGGTAAAGTAGAAAATACCAGACTTCTGCATTTTATTAAAGGGAAAAGATGCCAGGGTTTCCAGGCACAGAACATGGAAGTCAACAATCAATAATGCATTCACAGCTGGAAAGGTTTGGCAAATCCAAAGTCTGGTACTGGTAGGGAGAGGGGCTGCTTGTGAAAAGAGTACTAAAGATGCTGGCTTTCAATCCATCCCTTTAGGACAGATTTAACCAATTGGTTCTGAAGTTCACAGTTTTCTGTGGAATTACTGACTCCATCCAAGAGATATCTGTATTTTATTGCCTTTAACTGGATAGCCCAAATTAGTGGCTTTCTTCCTAAAGGACTGTCTCCTCAAAAAGCAGTCAGTAACATCCCTGAAGTACGGAAAGCTGCACCAAGTTTATAATGACGTGGTTTTGAACCTTTTGAAATCTAATTCAATCAAATTGTTGTTTCTTTCAGATTTTGTATCTTGAATAGAAGTAATCTGTTTGCTATTCAAATAAATCTTTCATATTTCAGCACGCTGGGGAGGTCTTCACATTATCTGACTCATGCATCTAACAGAGATGCTCTGAATTGTCCCATTGACTTCTCACCATTCCTTACATGAAGAATTCAATCTCCTAAATTGCAAGGAGGTAAACAAAGCAAACAAAGAGAGTCTAATGCTGGGGTTAGTGAAACTTCTATTTAGAATTTTAAATGGATGCAGCTGAGTATTTAATGGAAAAATAGTCATATTGTTAAGGAAGCAAACAAATATTTTTTATCATTAGGAACTGCCAGTCTTAAAAATTAGTGCCATATTGTGGGAAAAGTACTAAACTATTCTTGTCAATGTCTCATTATTTCTTACAGTTTAGAGAAAAACTGTACAAATAACTCTTGGGTCAATATGCTGCTGATATATTTGCATGCTGCGCCTCAGATTATATGTAATGTCTTATCAAAAATTGTTTAGTTATTTGTCTCGAGTGAGTTTTATAAAAGGTACACATCGATAATGTGTCCTAATATTGAAATATTTTTGCTTTTTTTGTTAAATCTATGCACCATAGGTCATTCTATTGAGGCATTACATTTCTACCTCCTGGATGATTTGATTTATTACTAGCTTTTATCTGACATATATAAACGAGGCCGGAATTGCATTAAGCCTTCATCTGAACTGCACATTTATTTGATATAGGATAACAAAGAAGCAAAGCATTTTCCCATGGCACTTCCTTATTGTTTTGTCCAGTGGAGATGCATGATTTTTTTCATTTTGTCCACACACATGCTCCTGCTGTTCTACAAGATTGCACAAAACATTTACAAGTGTCTTTTAATTAAGAGAAAGGGTTGTCAGGGCACAGTGTATGCAAGGAATAGTTCATTTTCTGCATGTGTTACCTGTAATACACTGATACTGCAAATATTTTATTGTAATCAATGCTATATCTGGCTTAACTTTCATTTCTCACGCCCAGTAATTTGTGACAGTTTTCTGCCATGATAAAGTGAAATTTTAATTACCAAGTACAAATTCAGAAGGAATTGGAGGTATCTGATATATGCCCCAGTTTTCCAATGGAGTAGCTTTCCCTGCAGATGGAGTCAAGTGAGTATTTCAATTTCATGAGTCTGATGATCACTGTTTTTCTTTAAAGGATCAGATTGTTGGGATGTATCCTCAGTGACACTTTGTAGTCCATGGACAATGCACGATGGGCAGCAGAGACGCTTGGCTGGCCTGAGGGAGGCAGAAGGCCAATTCTTGCTGGGTCTGATAGATGAACATTGAACTGTTTGACAAAATCTTCACTAAAATTAATCTTTTGATAGTTTGGCTCCTCGATGGAAGATTTTTTTTTCCACCAACATTACTTTGTCCCATTTCATATATTACATTTTTCCCAGGGTAGAGGGAAATGAAGGAAAGATTTCTCAGCAGAATAACAATTTCCTATAGCAGCAGCCAAATCAAGAAAAGTGTGAAAATATTATTGGGCAAACCTTAGGGAATGAATGATGTAGGGATAAGTTTGTTGAACAAGTGTCAGTGTTTGCTTCTTCCACATGATGCTATAGCACTGCTGCCTTTTAGATTGTTACAGAATGGTCCCTTCTCACAAGTAACAAACAACAGGATGGGAAGAAATGGCCTTAAGTTGCACCAGGGAAGGTTTAAATTGGATATTAGGAAAAGCTTCTCCATTGGAAGGGCTGTCAAGAATTGAAACAGACTGTCTGGGAAAGTAGTTTGGGTCATTATCTCTCAAGTTAATTAAAAGATTTGTAGTTGAGGCTATCAAGTTTAGTGGTGGACTTGGCAGTGCTAGGTTAATGGTTGGACTTGCTTGAAGTCTTTTTCAACCTAAATGATTCTATGCTCCTATGATGAAAAAAAAAAAGAAAGGAAACAACTTTCATTTTTTGACTAAGAATTCTGACTGGTTTGGAATAAAATTGTGGAGGCGGGGGCACCTCGGTGTCCTGCCTTTCAAGACTAGGTTTTTTTTAGCTCAGGCAGTTTATTCTTGCCGTTGTGAATGAGATTTGCATAAATGATGTAACTTAAAAGTTAAATTCAGCTTCTTAGCAAAGTGCTTAGGATATAAATAATGAATGAACTTCAGATGCTGTTGACTACTGACAGGTCAGCAGTGGTGGAAAGGGGGAACCAACTTCTGCATTTGCAGGATTTGTAGCTCCTTATGTGTATTCATGTTGTATAGGCATGGTGTCTGCAAAATATCTGTCTTAAGATATTTTGTAAGAACTTGGCCAACATATAGGATGTGTTCACTTATAGTCCATTTGAAACTGGATTTGAAATTCTGATAAATGTTGGGGCCAGGTTTGGATGCTGAATTCTTGTACTCAGCTGAGTCAGGGACCTGCTCACCACATCACTGTGCAGCTCCCTGGTGGGCACAGCTTCAGGTTGGTTATCACACTGCAGAGGACAGCACAATACACACAGCTCAGCTTGGGGTTGGGTGGAATATTCCCATTCTCTGTGTGTGGGTCACCAGGAACTGTCCCAGCTTCTCAAAGTTCACTTATCCAGTTGCTGTTGAATCCAGATCAGTCTGACTGCACCCACCTCTGCGTGCTGCAGGTACCTTCCTGTAAGAGAGTAGCTCTAAACATTCACTGAACCATATGCTCAGCAATTAACAATTTTTTACCCAGAAATAGAACATTGAAAAGGCCTTAAGCTTCTCAAGTGTTCTCTAATCTAAGCTACAGGTTCTTGGCTTCTCAATTTGATTTCCCGGTGGCTTTGTCCACAAGAAAAGCCAATGCCAAACAGCAAAAGATTTTGGATGTGAAACTTTGTAGTTTGGAAGCTCCTTTCACATCTGTTTATATATCAGCAAAGGGTCCTCACAATATGAAAGAAAAACTGCTTTTACACTTTGCCAGAAGTAATCTTGGCATCTGAAACTGGTGGTGCTTTAGCCTTAGCTTGGATGGAATTCATTCCTGCTTCTGTAAAAAAAAAAAAAAAAAGTGTAATAAACATTTACACTGCAACAAGATGATAAAATGCAAATGTCGAGATCCATAGCCTCCCTCTTTGCCAGTTGAAAGAGCCCTTAACCTTCCTTTACATAGAAAGATATTCACCCTCTTCTTTTACTTCTTGTACAGTGTGGGCATATATATATATATATATATATAAAATATATATATAAAGTTTATATATATATAGTTTAATAGTATTTGAAATTTTTTTTCATTTCATAAATTCATTCTTTTTTTTGTTCACTGCCTAGCAGACAGAGTTTGGTCATGGTACTGCTGATGCGTTCCTGCCTTTTGTGTGTTCCAACTGGTTAACACAGGCAGGCAATGCCCTGTCAGTTCTACAATGTTTGCAGAGAGGGGAGAAAAACCCACCTTGGTGAGGGAAGGGTGGGTATCAATCCAACCTATTGGCCTGTGGTTTATTTTGCCTTTTTATTGGTCACAGTGATACTGTGTCACTGCTGCAATAGGATTCCCTTCGGTGCAAACCAGTTTTTTCACAGCATCTCTCAAGCTGCCTTAAAGCACGGCAAAAGAGGAAATATTTCTTCCTGGTTGGCTACTGTGGCTGCTCTGCCTTCTGTGCTTTCATTAGGTTGCTTTGCAGTTATTTTACCCCTGGGACACAAAAGCACTTGCAGTTCTCACATCTGTTTGTATTGCAAGTTTGTGTCAACAATTCCCTGTGCTTGATCACAGGGATAAGGCTGTAAAACCTGTGTTTGTGTCAGGCATTGTGCTAATTTTCCAAAGGAAGAGGTACACCTGGGAATCACAGCACCAAATCATACTGAATTCTAACCTCTAATCTCTTGCACCACTCTGGGGGATGTTTTGAGGAAAGGGTTTGGTTTGAGTTGGATTGGTTTTCATTCTGCAGGGTGGTGGTGATATTTTGAAGTGCTGCTCTCCTTTGGGAAGGCAAAAAGGAGTTCCTGAGTTTGCCAAAGCCAAAAGAAGAAATAACTGCATAGTTGATGATACTTTCATGAGAGTTTCATACCTGATGCCTGTCCTTGCAGATTCCTGTCCAGCATTTAAAAGCAACTTTTGCAGTAGTTGCTTCTGCCTTCCGTTATGGTTTTGCTTTTCCGCAATATAATTAAGGTGGCTGATGTGCAACTCCCATTTCTTCCCATCTCTGCTTTTATGAGACGGAAGCTGATTTTCATTTGCCAGTAGCTTATTTCTCTTTGTAATAAACTTTTTAACAATTCTGAGATTTGTGCAAGCTTTTTTATTAAGGAGTCAGATGAAGTTTATGACATCTGGCTGATACAAAGAAATGTCACTAGTAATTTCTAGTAATTTTAGTAATTCCCCTGACTGCCTTCTATTAGGGTGTTTTATGCTTTTTCTGGTGGTATTAATTCCACCAGCAACTCAGAGTTGTGTCAATGGCAACTGACGTAATTGGCATTTTACATTCTGTGGACTTCCAAGAGTAATTTGCTGAAGCTTTTGCTCTCCTTTGTGCAGCAGGTTTATTTTATCCTGCACTTGATTTCCTCTCTCTCCTCAGGCTCACCTGTGTGCGGGTGAGACTTGTTTGTTGGGAGCAGCATCTCATTTCCCAGCTCAGCTTTTCTCACTAACAAGCATTGTTTCTGTTCTTCCTGCGTGCTTTCTTCACTGGAAAGTTTGGGAAAGAATGTCTGATTGGAGTGACAAAGCAGGCTGTGTGTGACCCAGCTACCAGAATGCCTATGGGTGCAGTGTTTGATGTCTGAGACTGTATTTTTGCATTGTGTCTGTGTGGGTTGGAAACTTTTAAGTGCAGTATCAAGCAGAAGAAAGGTGGTTTCAAAACTGTTGGATAATTAGAATGGAATTCTGGATTATATTCTCACAGCAGTGGCTATTTTATATGCTGAACATATTGATTACAGTTTGGGGCAATATGATTTAATCCTGAACAGATGTTGAAAAATGTAAATACGTGAATTCTTGCTCTCCTTTGCCTCTCATTTTCTGTATTGTTAAATGGTTTAAACAACTATTATCAGTTCTTTGATTTCAAGGCAAAGTAAATCTTTATTTTGGATTAAAAATGCATTGAAATGAGGATTTCTTGCATCTGAACTTTTTTTCTTCACAACCACGGTAAGTTTCTAAAACATACCACAGTAATTAGGTTTATTGCAATATGCCTTGTTGTAGAGTTATTTAAGTTCCTAACACAGGGATCTAATTTTGTATTTTCTGGAAGAGAGAGAAGATATATAAAAAGGTGTTACACTTTTTCACTGGTCTGTTATTGGAAGATGATGAAATAAAAATCAAATGACCCTGAGTGCAAGGATGATGTACAGTGGGTAATATTCCCTTTGGCCTCAAATATTTTATACAGGGAATTTTTGAATGTTGTTGAAAGTGATGCATAGTAATTAAAAAGTAATGATTTTTCCCTTCCAAGTAAGCACATACACCCTATCAAACAGCAACTGGATTATTGTAGGTAAATTAATTTTCTGCATTCAGATGTTATCTTCTCCCTGATTCGTATGTTGCCATAGCAACAATTGACTTCACAAGGCCTGACTTGCTCCCAAAGAAATATGAAACACCCTGGTTTATATTTTTCTGATGTAAGTCATGGAGATGACTTCAATAGCAGTGGCTGATCTTTATACTATGATTTTTCATTTTTAACTGGCAGACAAAACAGTTTGTTTCCTAAGTTGAATATATTCCCCTTCTTCTGTTTTTACAATTTTGCAGTATTTTTATAAGTGTGACCAATAGAGATTGTTACAGAACACAAAATACAGACGTGATTTCTAAAAGGTGATTCTAAGAATTGCAATTAATAGTTTTTAAATATTTTTTTTTGTAATTTTAAGATATGTATTCACTTCTGTCGGTCTCAGAACTAGATATCAAATGGCAAAAACACCATCAAAGGTATTAGCCAAAATACTTTTATAAACTCATATTAAAACTATCACTTAACAAAGTTTGATGACAAGGTTCTGTTACTACTGAGATGAAAGACAAAGGAAAATCGAGTTAGAATAGATCTAAAATGATTTACACAGAAATCGAATATATAAAAGGGTAGGGGAGGCTGTCCCATTGAGTTGTGAGGTTGAGTGGACGCCCTTGCTTTCTAGATTCCTGATGGAGTTTAGGTGCAGCTAGGTCCAATCTTGGTCTCAGATTTGGACAACAGTTAATATCTAGAGGAATTAACTACATGGATTTATTTAGCATTAATTTAACAGACAACTAATTAGCAACTTAGGGAGGATCTGATGGGAAGAGAGGATGCCTCTGCCTTGGGTAAGGAAGGATCTCAGTGTGAGGTAAGGACTCTCAAACCCCAGCTCAAGGGAGTGTGCATTCAAGTAGCAATTTAGAGAGAACTCAATTTGGACTTGTCCTTGTCATTCACAGAGAGATCTCTGTATCTGAAGAAGCACCTTGAGAGATGTCCCAACCCGAGGGGACACCACTCCCCTGCAGCAAGGCTGCTGAGCAGGGACAGTTCAGAGGTCACTCACTCAGGCTGTGGTATCTGTGCAATGGAGTGATTGGCTTGTGGTCAAACAGCATCCAGCGGGACAGGTCCGCATGAGACTCTTTGTACCCACAACTGCCTTTGTTCCTTGATAAATGAGTCTTAGAAGAGCCACCTGCTGTCCATGTGTTAATTGCATGGTCGGTGTTCCATCGATACAGAATCCTAGAATCATTTGGGTTGGAAGAGCTTGAAGATCATCTCATTCCTGCCATGGCCAGGGACACCTTCCACTAGACCAGGCTGCTCAAAGCCCCATCCAGCTTCGTCTTACACACTTCCAGGGATGGGGCATGTACAACTCTGGAACACCTGTTTCAGTGCATCACCGCTCTCATATTAGAGAATTTTTTCCTAATATCCAATCTAAACCTACCTTTTTTCAGTTTAAAGTAATTCCCCCTTGTCCTATCACTACATGTTCTTGTAAAAAGTCCCTCTCCTTTGTCTTGGGGCAAAGAACACAGAAATGAAAATAAAATAAACATAAATACTCTTGACTGAGGTGGTTAAAACTTACTCTAGTGCATTCTTGCATTAAAAACATGTTAAGGCTCATCTAGTGTTGTACTAAAAGCATAAATTAAATTTCATATATGTATATACATGTTCTTTCAATAATTTAAATATGTAGTGGATTTACAAAGCAAGGATTGGACTCTCACTGTTGTCTAAAGAAGGTATCCAATGTATCAGTGTAAGTTCTGACCTTTAAATGTGAACAAAACATGATCTTAAGGAAAGACCTTTGGAAAGTCAAGAGTAAAATCCTTATCCCATTAAAATGTAATATTTTCATCTGGAATGTGTGCAATGAGGTTTTTTTTTTTTTTTCTCTTTATAGGCCTACAGGAAGCCCTCACTAAGCTGTGTAAATAAGATCGCCTAAGGTATCACATACTCTGAAAAATCACAAGGTAATACATATATATATAGCAGAGTTTGATACTTTGTGTTCTTAATGAGTGCATTAAATTTACCAACTTTACAGATTTTTTTCCCCTCCTCCTCCAGTAAGTGAACAGTGAAACACATGATTGAGCCAGACTATTATGGACTGTACTACAGCAATAGGATTTTCTTGTTAACACATATTTAACCATCAAGAGATATGGGAGCCAAGTGGAAATGTACCTCAGACTACTTGGCTGATGTTTACATGTTCAGGTTCAGAGAAAATTGCATGATCTAGGAGGTATTTCAAGCTCCTTTACATCCCTCATAGAAATAGGCTGATCCTCCTGTCATATATTATGAGGCAATGACCTTGTATAGAGTTTTAAGTATGCATTAACAGGGTTTTGCCTTTTTTTACAGCTTTTCACCAATTATTAACAGAAATAATTTAATTGAATTCTAGAGGAGATTTTTTCCATTAACTTGTCATTATGGAATTATAATGGATACTTTAATTAGGCACTGTGTTGAGTGGGAACGTTTAACTAAATGAAAATTGGGACAAATACATTCACCATGCTCAGTAGCACTTACTAGAGGCTTATTGTGCATCCCTAAACTGTTCAGGAAACAAAAGTAAGTGAGGAGATCTGGCTGAAATATTGGGAAAGTCTTTCCTAAGTTTCTCCTGAGATAATATGCTGCCTTTGAATTCTGAAACCCCTCTGGTCTGCTCACACACATCCTCTCTCCCTGCTCCCTGTTGGAAGAAAATGTTTCACTGCTTTCCAGTCAAAATTCCCAGGTGTTTTTTTGGCCATGAAAAGCTCTCAGGCTGATGTTTATTTCCAACCTGCAAAGAAAATGAGTACGTGAGCATTGGAATTCCAGTGAAATTAAAACTTTGGGTCAGGATTCTTTTACCTGACATTACAGCTTTCCAATAAAGCAGGTGAAAAAGCCCATTGTTTTAATTTTTTCATTTTATCTGTGCTGGAAACAATTTTGAAGTATCTTATAAAATTCCTAATTGGGTTTATGTCTTTTTTACTTAATGTGCTTTGGAACATTGAGTAGCAAATTTATAGCTGCACTAAAATAAATTTTTCTCAAAAGCTTTTTATATTTGTCAATATCTTGTAATATTCTTAGTATCCCATGCCTCTCTGTGAGGCTGTGAATGATAAAAAGCTTTCTTCACCTATTCTAGAGGGTTCTGCCTCCAGGTACCTTTTACCATTTCCATTTAGTCTGTCATCCACTACAACAAAATAGGATGGAATCCATATGGGCAAGGGCTTTAATATACCCACAGGAGGCCAAAATAAACAATTATGAAGGTGGTATCAGATTGCAGAGGTATCCAGCTGTGGGACAGAGGTGACCTCTGGGATAAATCTACTGTATAGCAGCTTTTCTCCTGCAGCGGCCCTTCAGCTAATGGTAGAGAGTGGGTTTTGGAAGTAGAAACTTGAATTTTTCTCCTGTTACTTTCTTTCCTGTGGGAAGTGTGTGTGTTCTCCTGCTTTGGTGGAAGAGTAATTTATTAGCCATAATGCAGATGCATAAGGATGGCAAATTAAAATCACATAGGTAATCCTAATTCTGGAACTGCATATTTTTTTCAGAGTCCAAATCTGCCAAGGCAGTATTGTGCTGAAGTAACATTTTGGTGTTTTATATACAAACCAATACATTTATTTTTATAAGTATTTGTATTTGATGCAAGATTTCTCGTGTTGGCACTGCACTGATGATTTATTTTCTTCAGCTGGTGATTCTCAGAGGGCCACTTGCCATGTGATAAGGGGAGAAAGGGCAGGTAGCAGAACTGGGACAGACCAAGCCTACCAGGATGTTATAATAGTTCCATTTGCTTAATAGTTATGTGTCCAGTCGTGGTTCATTAATTTTGATGCTACCTGGCCTGCTTCTTTCTCCTATCAGCTTCCCCAGAGAAGAAATTGATTCATTCAGGGTATTGGACTATGAGTTGTGTATTGAAAATTTATTGAAACATTTCTGTGTCACCTCCCCGTTGCCCCTTGAACTGCCTTATTTTTAGGGTATCTGTAAAGTATAAATGTCCCATCACAATTTTGTTTGTCTAAAAAGATTTTATGGTATCAGGTTATAGAAGTGTTTTGTGTTTGTTTAGTTTTTTTTTCCTGCTGGCATATTTGCTGAGAAAAAAAAAGATGACGTTTGCATGCTGTTCTCAGTAGGATTCGTGAACAGGAATCATTAAAAAAAAAAAAGTAAACTAGTGTTCAATTTCAGTTTAATTACCAGCTATAGGCTTTAGCGAGGAAAAAGGACTGTTCAAGACTTCTTTGCTTCTGGCAATGGCAGCATTTCTGCTTATTGTACTTTTTCAATGGCTTTGTCCATTTTAATTATAAACCTCTTATTAGTTGTGCAAGGTAAGCAAATTTTTCTAACAATATATATTTTCCAGTGGGATCTTAAAGACATTTTGGAAAGTCAATCTGCATAGAAAAAAATCTCTTTCCAGTAGTTATTATTTTCAGTGCATCATAAATCACAGTCATATACAGACCTGGACTCAGGGGAAGAATATTTATGTTCTAGGTTTTGAAACAGAACCTGTGAAACAGAATGCCTGGATTCTGAGTGATGTTCCAAGAATTGTATCTGAAGGGGGCCTGCCTAGGGTAGTTCCTTTCTACTTCCCAGGATCCAGGCTGTGCCCAGAGAGTTTCTGGTCTGAGAACCTCAATTCCAGCACTCCAGTTTGGACTGTGGCAGCACAGACACGGTGACTCGCTGTGATAGTTCATTTCTGGAGTCTCTTTGACTCCAGAAATGGCACAGCTGGAGAATAAAGAAAGGTCAATGGCCAAACTCTGATTTCAGGATACATGACAACAGGACTTTTTCTCTCTCTCTCAAATGTAAAATACACACGAAATAAAGTCTCAGGCTCTTTCAGGGAATGACTGTTTGATTTCATTCAGCTGGGACTCGTCTGTCATAAATCCATGAAAATACATTATCCATGCTTTTATTTTAAGTATGTCACAGTTCAGTGTTGCTAAAAAAGCAGGGGTTTTATTTTGGTTTCTTTTCCCAAATTGTTTTACTGACATTTTTTCTTCCATTTTTTTATTCTCTGTCTGCTATGTATCCTGTCATCATATTCCCCTCTCCCCCTCCCAGTATCTATTTAAAAAAATTTTCCAAACTGGATGATCAAGGTGGCTTGAGGATTTTTCCAGTTACAGATTATAATAATAATAAGGTGGTATTGACCATGATCCAGAGACCATGTTGCCATCAACTAAGGGGAAAAAATATGTTTAAGTTAAATATAGGCTTAATGCTGATAAATAATTATGCAGCCTTATAATATGTGCATCAGTTTTACATATGAGTTGCTTGAACATAAAAGGATTGGGGGAAAACTCTCACATCCCTTGCATCTTTTTGCGATGCCAGCATAATTGGTGTAAATACAAGGGGAGAATCTCTTACCTGGAGATGTTTTTTGCTGGTTCTGTATTTTGCAGTTGTAAAGGAATAAGCATTCCAGGACATCAGTGCTTCCCTGAATAAAGCTATATATTTGCTTGTGAGGATCATTTTAGTGATTAAAATGTAATTAGTGACTAAATAGGCAAGAGTGAAACTGAAATCTCCATGGGCATGAGAGGTTTCTGACTCTTGGAAGGGTGTTAATCCCATTGGGGAGTTTAGGGGGAATGAAAAACCAGAAATAGTAATTATCTAATTAATAGGCATCAGGGTCTGCTTTCTGTAACTGCTTTTCAACTGATATGTTGCAGTTATTGGAGGCAGAAACATAATGGTAAACTTGCAAGTAGAGCAAGACACAATCAAAACTGAAAATTGAGACCTGCAACATTAATTAGAAGATCATTAACTACCACTCATGGTAATGTCCCTTTGTGTCTTTTCTTCCTTCCATTCTTCCCCCCTCTTGAAAAAATATGAATTCCAATTTGTCATCACTTCATGAAGGAAAGTACAATTAAGTTTTGCTTCCATGCGATCTCATAATGATCTGGGGATTGAAAACCCTATTTCATTTCACTCTTCAGCAGTCCAGTATGTCCTTATGACTGAGGGGGATGAGAAATCAAGAAGATGGGGACTGCCTAAAAGGAAATGTTTGAGAACAGGTTTTGGATAAAGCAGAAAATACCGAGTCTGTGTCAATATAAAGAATACATTGGGGTTGTTTTCTCAGTAAGCATGATTTAAACATGGTTATTTTAATTTGAAAAAGGTTGAAAGAGACAGGCGGGTATGGCCTCAGAATATACAACCAACAGTCTTGAATTCAGTGAAAATGTACTCTACAAGATGGGATGTGAAAATTGAGGCATTTGCAAGATGGGAATTATAAGAGGGGAGATTTATTACCAGGACCTACCAATTAAAGTAATTTCTGATTCATCCACAGCTGGCAAGAACAGCACCTATTATTTCTGATAATACGTGCTTTCATTTCATGGACAATGTGAATACTTAGCTTTCAGGTTTTCAAGACACTTCATTAACAGCCATGAAGGTAAAATTGAGTTAAAGAAAATCACCTAATTTGTTGTTTTTCGTTTGGTTGGCAAAGAGACAAACAAAGCACTACTCCTGCTTAGAATGACAAGCTTTCTTTATTCTCTGAATTGTTGATAATTAAGGGAATAAATGTTCTAAGGGTGATCATGATTTTGTGTATGTTACTGTGATTGGGGTTTGAAAATATTTTGACTTCTAAAGAAGTTTTCAAGTAAAGGGGATTTTTTGATTTTGTGGGTTTTCCTTTTCCTTAAGATGGGCAGAAGTGACACATCTTATTTTGTATGGGAGCTACTGGGGATTTTTTGTTGTTTTGGGTTTTTCATTTCATTTGCTTGGGTTTTTTTAATGTTAGAAGCCTGGTGAAATTGGAAACATTCCCCATCTATTGGTGAATCATTATCAGATACAGAATTTTCTGCCCCTGACTTGACCAGTTGCCACCACCAAAAATGGATTTAGGGGCCGTATAGCTTCCAGTTGGATGGCACTTTGTCACTCCAAAAACGGTTTTGATCCCCTTCAAAAGGGAATCTTCCTTTAAGGTACTTTTAAGTTGTTGTTTAGATGGCAAAACGTGTTGCTGTGTGGTGAGACCTTGGTTGCTGCTGAAAGTCCAAGTGGTTTTTGTTGTTTTGGAAGGATCAGGGTTTGGCAATGCTTATTCACATCTTTGAGGACTGGAGACACCAGATGCATAAGTGAGTTAGGAAATTCCACCTTTGACAGAGAGAAATCTCATTATTGAATTTTGTTGTCTTTGCCATCTCAATGAAACACTAGAAGCTGCCAGCTACCAAAAGATGTCCATCAATTGTCATTTCTATTAATATGTGATTTGTGCAGACAGAAGTTATTAAAATGATTCAAAGCTCTAATTATCATGATAATGGAGCCTAATTGCTAGGCTCCTTAAAAACTTTAAGACAAAAATCTATGCTAATACCATCTGAAAGCTGGCAGCAATTTATTATTTCTCTTTTGATCAAACTTGTTTTTTGCAGGGGGTAAAAAAGGTGTTTTAATTATGTGCTTGAAAAATAGTTTTGATATTATAGATTCAGGCAGACAATAGGAACATTAACTTTATTGCTTTTCCCCTTTAGTAAATAAAGACCACATACAATCTAATAGGTGAACATGCTTTTATTAAAAATAGGTAATCAAGCTCTTGGAAGAATTTAATTAAATTCATTTTGTCTTTTTTTTTCTTTTTTTTTTTTTTTTTCNTTTTTTTTTTTTTTTTTTTCCTTAAGGCTACTAAAATATAAAGTGGAAAAAAATCTGCAAATATTCTGAATTTTAATGACCTTCTTTCAGTGGTGATCTCAGTTCTTGGAATGCTTTGAAGATGTGTATCCTGCACATCTGTTTCTGCACAAGAAATATGTCTCATGGAGACATAGTCAACAGCTACATTTCCTCTTAGGGCAAAAGCTCCAATGTCAGGGTGGCATTTCACATTAGCCCATCACCGGCCCTACAAGTATTCATCTGGATAATGGGAGCACTCTGCCACACCAAGGCCCTTTCTCAGCACCCTTTCATTTTTATAGTTTGCTTTCTATGCATGCATTAGAACAGAAGAACTCCCCAGCAATGCCTGGTCCAGCCCCTGAAGGTGATCTTTTTTGTTATGGGATAGTAAGTCTGGTTGAGCTGAAGAACCAGTGCTTTTAGCACCTCTTTTGTGTTAGCTAGACAGCACTCAGAAATTGTTTCTGGTTTCCTTGTAAATATCACTTAACACTTTTCCTGAATAGCACCAGGATCTTGGCTCTGCTTGATATGTA
Organism: Orthonyx spaldingii; assembly: GCA_013397795.1. Classification (NCBI taxonomy): domain Eukaryota; kingdom Metazoa; phylum Chordata; class Aves; order Passeriformes; family Orthonychidae; genus Orthonyx; species Orthonyx spaldingii. Next base: position 257 of record VZTJ01002573.1, on the reverse strand, counting down.
TGATGCCGTGAGCTGCTGGCTGTCATTCGGTTAAGCACTTATGCCTGGAATAGCACATGAATTTCTAGGTAATTCACACCTATGATGATTTCTTTCTTTCTTTCTTTTTCTCCCTCCCTTTTTTTTTCTCTTTTTCCTCCTTTTTTTATTGTTATTGCTACCACGGGCCTTTTCTGAGGGCATGTGCAACCTTTGGAAAAAGAGGTCCTTCCCCACATTTGTCAGCTGTGCTTTAGTGTCGGGGTGGCCCAGCCTGT
>VZTJ01002567.1:1341742-1407680 GCA_013397795.1 Orthonyx spaldingii | reverse complement strand
TTTTTTTTTTTTTTTGGTAATATTTTTTGGCCTTTTTTTCAAATTACTCTGTACACTACCATATATGCAGCACTGGTTAAGTACCTGTACACACATTCCCTGCTTTATTTTATGTCTTCACAACAATCTTTATTCACCAGCAGATGTTATGTCATGTGAGTATTCCAGACGCCCGTCTGTCCCACGTACGTTTCTAAAGCACAAAAGTCAAAGGCTGAGTGCTCCCACCAGTGTGGATACACAGGGTCATGGCTCAGATGTGCTATTGTTACTTTTAATCAAACACATTTAGACATAAACATGGATTACAAGGCATTTATGTAAGAATGGCTGGTTGAAATCTAGATGCTTTGCAAATATAAGGTTTTTACTGGGCAGGTGTAACTCGGTTCCCAAAGCCAGTAGAATTTTCACCAAACACTTCTTGAAAAATCAGAATTCTGACAAACATGACCCTTGTCATGAAAGAACCAGGCTTGTTTAGCCTAGAGAACTGAGGACTAAGAAGTGACACGATAACAGTTTTCTATTATGTCAAAAGTTGCTATGAAAAAAGAGGGAAATAAACTGTTCTTCTTATCCATTTTGGAGAGGACAAAAATAATGGGCTTAAATTGCACCAAGGAAATTTCAGCTCCCAGGAGAAGTTTTATTTTCCAAGTGTAAAGGCACATTACCAAGGTGGGCTACTAAGTCCTCACACTGTCAGTTTTTAAGAACAGACCTGACAAAGCATTTCTCTGGGTGCTTTAAGTAGGGCTGATCCAGTCTCAGGACAGGGGTAATGACCCGTCAAGATCCTTTCTGTCTCTGTTTTTTTATCAATTTATAGATCACTGAGAAGCAGCATTAAGTAAAATCTTCTTGGGAAATCTTACTATACTATTTATTCATATAGCAACACTACTGGGTTTCATTAATTAGCATATTTCATCAGACAAGTATAAACCTGAGTGCAATACAAAACAAAAACAGTTGCCACAAAAGAGTCACCTGTTTGACAAACATGCAACAATGCATGTCCATGGAGCTCAGCAACTCTCAGCCCACTTTTCTCCCTGCTGGGGATGCTCAGAGAGCACCACAAGGCCATGAGATACGAGATGCTGCCCCCAAGAAGAGATATAATTCTCAAATACTATTATGAGGTCTGCTCCTCTAAAATCCTCATGATGCTCTTCCTGCTTCTTTATGATCTCCAAACATCCATTTTAATTTCCATAGCAAATTTCCCTCAAATGGAAGGCAAATACATCACACAAATCAGACTATTTACACTCATATGAATATTAGTTTGTAGTGTTCTTTGTTTCTCGGGCATCTTTGTGTTTGCAGTGAAGAATTTGAAGGATAAAATAAAAACTCCTAATGCCAGGCACAGCAAAGCGCTCTGAATTTAGAGTTAAATCATTCTACTGTGTCTTTTCTTAAGAAATGGATCACGTGCAATTCAGTGACAGAAATACTGTCTCTTAACCTAATTTTATAATGCAACCAGACTGACCTCTCCTACACACAGTAATTGGGAAAAAAAGGAAGAGACTCCAACAGACCAAACAGAAGCTACCCTAGTTTTTAATCAATAGACCTATTCCCACTGGCTATGTATTTCAGTTCAGTACATTGTAATTAAATATAATGATGAACTGCATTTCGTTATGAATGAAATCACTTGTTCTCATATATTTATATATATGTACATATATAAAAAATAGATTATAAAGTATTTACAGCTAAAATCCAATAATGTTGAGTCTAAACAAAATAAAAAATATGAGAGGTGAGATTTTGTAAGAAGTGTTAATTCTGAAGGAGAAAATCCCTTAATTTACTCATGTCATAGGTTCTTCATAACACTGGAAGGATATTAGTAGTCCTTTTCAGACACAACATTACATATTATAAAAATAATGATATAAAATGCCACTTAAAATTAGATTCAGTACTCTAAGGATAATTGATGTCATCATACTTCACCAAGTGCTCCCACTGACTTCCTGTCATGTACTTACAAGATTAGGGTGAAGGGAGTCCAGTCCTACATAGATATTTTGAACTTATTTTCCTTTGAAATATAAAGGTTTAAAAGAATGTCCAAGCCCAAGGAGTAATACTGGAAAGTTCACATACAGTCTACCATTATGCCCATAGGCAGTTTATGATATTGTAATTAGAACTGCCATTGCTTAGCAATCACACACCCAGAAGTACTAAAAGACTTAGGAAACAACTGTGTTTCTAATAAAGTTTCACCACTTCATGTTAACAGATGAAACTATGATTTCTCCTTAGAAACAGGAGAATAAAATTCTTGTAATTTTGCTATTTTAAAAAGAAAAAAAAAGCTGAAAATCCCTATGAAGGTTCTCTGAAGACAGGAATATCTTCATTCTAATCCTCAGTGATTAGTAGCACATCCACAACGATTCTGCTTTGCATAAGAATATCCTTTTGCCCTTGACTTTATGGCAGGCTAAAGTTAATGGGCCAAATGCATCCGTTGACTAAAATGGTCTCACTCCAAGGCCAGGTTTGGCTTACCGTACAGAAACACGGTTGAGAGCAGCCTAGAGAGTGTCATCATAAGAAATAAACCTACGTCCTGCCACCACCTCCTAAGAATGTTGCTTGACTTAGAGGCGTATTCAAGGTCAAATGTGCAGATTAGAATGAGAAAATGCTGTTTTCAAACTATTCTTTTTTGGTTCAGCAAGCAATTTGCTTGGTTTTTCAGCTCTTGGAGCCAAATATTTCATACCAAGAGATCAATTCTGTAAGTATGACATGTACAGAAGCATCCTGTCCACCTGCATAGACCAATTGCATTAAAGAAATTAAAGGGATAGCTTTTCCCCAAATTAGACATATTATATGCTGTTTTCTGCCATGCCTAATATCACTTTAATAATACTGCAAATTAAATAGCACCTTCTACCAGATGTGTGTCCCATGAGAGAATTTATTCAGCCAAATCTTCCTCAATCTGTACTGCAGGTTCCTCCATTGAAAAACTTCAGTATTCTGTCACAAGGGAAAGTTCGAAATACTCAAAGCAGTGCCAGCAACAGCTACATCATACAAGAGAAGTGTAAAGAATATATTTTTCTCCAGTCTGACAAAGAAGTCAATGGGTATTGGACTATTTATTAAAGGATAAAGCAGCACTTAAATGGAAACCTAAGTTAGGACACTGAAGCCTCCCCATGTTACTTGTGAGTCAGCTTAAGGTTTTGTGTGAAAGATGGGATGTTCAGAAGGAGTTGTTTTCCTATTGAGAAGGAAGAGAAGAAGCTTCTGGAAAGACTTTGCAGAAGAACATATTACAGGGTAAAAGCACCATCATCCAAAACTTTCAGTGCCATGGCTAAGGGCGTTCCTTTGCTCAAAACACAAGACTTGAGGGCTCAGCTGTAAAACAAAATGTGCTGCACAGAGGGCAAGCTGACACAGAGGATCACCTCATGGAAGAATCCACTTAGCTGAGTGAACAACCAGCAGACTCTTGTAGGGCTGTCTGAGAGCTGGTAAATCAAACCACCAGAGTCTGTGCCGTGCCATAATAATAATAATAATGCAAATTACATCTATAACTCTTTGAAAAAAAACAGGTTTACATCAAGCAACAGCAACATACCAAAGCTCTTGGCAAAAGACCAAGTGATATACAACACTATTATGGCTTTTGACAAACATATATTTGTACTCTTTTTTTTACTATGTAAAATAGGTTTCTTAAACAACTATAACTTTTTATAGCAATTATTTAATTTCTTGAGTAAGAGGATCAAGAAATAAAAGTCACATATGGCTCTTAGAATTGCTGCAACAGAGTTGTATCTCTATGAAAGATTTTTTATCACTGTGAACAGCAGTTCAGCCTGATCTCCCACTTATACCCCCACTTATGCCATCTTTGGATGCACCTGAGGTCACTCAGCAGGAGCAGGGCTAATGGATATAATCTGGTGATCAGACTGATGAGATGTATTCCAGGATGCTATATACAGATCTAATACTTACATTCTAAAGCCAGAATGAAAAAAAAAAAAAAACAAAAAAACACCAAAAAACCCCAGAAAACAAAACCAAAAACAAAACTATTTGAGGGAAAGAGAAGATGCCTTACACTAAGAGATCATTTCATCTCTCTTTTGGACAAGAAAGATACGGAGCAGCTCTGAATGCACTTAAAACCCCTTTACTGGGAAGAAGGTACTTGTAGCATAGGGGACCACCAATTTAGCAAAGAAAATAATGAAAAAAACCCCAAAAACAAAACCAAAGGTTGAGATCTTAAGACTATCTAATTCCAGTTAGAAATAAAGAACATAGTGTTGGAAGTGAAACCAGTCAGCACTCGTGCAGGCCTGTGGTAGATTCTCCCCCTTCTGATGCCTTTCAGAACACGTTCATTGCCCACATGAAAGTTATTCTCAATTTCATACAAATTATTGGGCTTGTATCAAAAAGTACTGTGTGGCCCAAACTGGACAACATCATTGAGGTGAATGTGCCTAGACCCATTCAGGTACCCTAAAACCTAAAAATGCTCAGCTCCCCCAGGTATTATTAAAACAGAACCATTAACTTTTTAGACAGAGAATAATCTCAGCCACTGAGAAGGGTATTGAAGGGTTTGCCAAGTGCTCCCTCTTCTACCTGTGCCATCCTTAAAGGCAGGTCCTGCTTTCAGTCTTGATTTCACGTACTCAGGGATTTTTTTGAGTGCTGCAAATTCCTGCTGTTGCATGGAATACTGTTTCTATTCCTCTGAAGAGAGCTTTCTGGATACCGTCTCTCCAGCCACTGCCTGCGACTGTCCACCCCTGGGCAGGTTCAGCTGCTCATACCACCAATAACAAACATACCCCTTCTTCCCAGGGTTTCAGCCCAGACAATTAAAGGAACATAATTCACCTTTGAACAAAGTGAAATACATACATGTACGCTTGCACTCACACACAGACACACACAGACGTGATATGAGGCTGCTTGTAGAGCTCATATACTCCTTCATATATGTGTGTGTGCACATATCCATGCTGGCATACACACCTTTGATCACCAACAGATAAGCCATTTCAAACATGTTATTCAGGCCAGACTAAATGGACTAAAGGCTTCTCCTGGCTTCTGTTTTCATCTCTGTTATGATTTGACTCCCTAGACCTCAAAACTTTGTGGAAATTGTTGCAGCTTGAGTGAGGAGAGAAATATTTTTCTAATAAAATTTTTAAAATAAAAAAAGCCACTTGTGCAAGTTCTTTTCCTTAAACCAAGGACTCCAGTTGTTATTGCCTATTGTTACATGAGACTGCTGTGGCAGAACTGCCAGCATTTGAATATACAAGCCTGAATAGCTCCCATGTCACCAGACATTGCTCAAGGCATGAACAGGCTTCACCATGCCTTCTCTTCATGGATTTTAAATGCAGAAACAAACACAGAGAGTCTCTAGATCATAAGTATCAACTATGGTACTTCTGGAGGCAGATCATCTGAACAGTGCTGCTTGTGCAGGGAATTAAGGCCCCTCCATTAGCAAACAGCAGTGGTGTGCAGTCATTCCTCAGTGGAACAACCGCCAAAGGAAAGCGCTGTGCACACTTAGCAGGACTTTTATCATAATAATATATCTGAACCTGTATACGTCTATCTGCTGTGGAACCCTGAACTATTTTTATTCCTTTGTCTGATCAGAGCATGCTGCCTCTTCTGCTTACTTCCCCATCGGAAGATGGCATTTCCACTGAACCATGAACCCGCTTTGGCATAACAAATTTTCCTGGATGTTTCTCAAAATGTGTCACAAAGTGAACATCCTTTGTCTACTCCAATTATATCAGCATTGTTCCCTTCTTCTAGCTGTCATTTGAATATCTTCTGTTTGCAACCTTTCTTCTAAGCATTCCGGCCTTTCTTCCTGAATCACCACGTTTGTGTCTGATCACAGAAAAGAGTCACCACGCTGCGTGATGAAATAAGGGGAGGTTGCCATTTCCTCACCCTTTGTTGTATCTTTTCCATGGAGAAGGATCTGATCCTGCATTACTAATGGATCAAAGGTCTCCCAGTGACTTCAGTCAGAATTTCTAAGTCTAAAAATGAATTCAGATGGAGACCATAAATCTGCCTATTCATTTTGAGTCAGCCAAGCAGAGTTAGATATTCAAGATATTTGTCAGAAGAATATTTTCCTGTAAGAGAAGAACTTGTACAAACAAAGAGGGGACTTTGAATAATGCAATATTTCTATATAACAATGGAGTCATATTTGCACATCCATTTCAGTCTCATTTACACTGAATTAGTTCACTTGGCTCAGTTACAAGAAAAAAAAATGTTTAATTCAAAGTGCAGGCCTTGTCACAGCACTGTTTGGGAAAGGCTTTGCAACTGCAATGCCATGACTACTTCATATTATTGTGGACCCACCAATATCATTGACCAAGAGCTGGGAAGTAGAGAGAGGAGGTGATCCGGACATCACAGCAGTCATTTACCTGTGGAGGGGATATGGAGGCTAACAGCAAATTTTCTTTTCTCCCTCTCTACACACATGCATTTGTTCAACCGCTCTGAGAAAACTCAAGACTGCTATTGTGTTTTTCACTGTAATAGTTTGCTAGCACACACCACTTCTGGGAACTGACCCCAGCCCCTGGAATTCCCTGCTGTGGGGATAACCACAATCCTCCCGGCAGAAGGGCTGCTGTAGCTTGCGGGCTCACAAAGCTCTGCAGAGCTATGTGACAAAGAAGGACAGGAGAGAGCAGGAATAACTCTCCCACACCTTGTCATAATCCACATCCTTAAGACAAGGCAGGCTGAAGGGCACACAGAGTTTTCGAGTCGTCCTGCTCAGCTGAGTCCAGCAGCCCAGAACCTGCTGTTCTGCACATTCCACTCTCCCATGTACCCCTACAGGCTGCAATAAAGGAGCTTTTCCTGCACCAGCCATGAGGAATGTCTCGGACTCCAGCTTGTGGCAATCCAAGCTTCAGAACATCTGCACAGATCTTCCAGAGTCCCTCAGTTCACACAGAACAGGCCCCCCCACCCCTTCTCTGCCCCTCTGAACCCTGAGCCCCCCCAGCTGCAGGCTCAGGCCCTTGGTTTCATCCTGGTGCACTTTGACACAAGACAGAACTCTAGCAAAACAATAGGAAGGTTTATTTAGCCTGGTTTGAAGCCAAGGTTCGGAGCTATGCATGCAAGGGTTGGGGAAAAAAGGGCTACAAGGAAACCATAATAAAGTCGTGCTTGAGATACTTCCTACTCATTAAGGATATTTGCCCAAAACATATTCTCTAGACAGCTGATCACTAATCTCCATAAGCTTCCCACATTCTCATCTCACTGTCTAGATTATTTCCTCCAGTGCCTTTTTGAGGCCTTTTCCTGGAGACTTCCACTTCAGGGACCCCTTCACATTCTTTCCCGTTTTGCTTTATTTCAGAATAAGTGCCCTCCCATGGGCTCTCGTGACTAATAAGCATCCGTAAGAACCTTTGAGCTCAAAAGTATCACGTACTATGAGCTGTATGTGTTGTCCCTGTGTTTTGTCAAACAATTCCAGACATAAAAATGAGAGTCTCGATGAGACATAACTCAGGCAGACGGCTCCCTATGGCTCTAATTTCCTGTTAGTTTTTGGAGATTTCTAGAGAAACCAGTTAGCTAGTAGATATTGCAAAAAATCAGTCCTTTCTTTTTGAAATAAAACTATCTGATTTATGCTTGTATTCAATAATATTTCAAGCTTTAAATGCTGCAACTGTTAATTTATCTCATTTGCAATTCTTATATTCAGACAGCTTTCCTTCACAGCTATTTTATTTCCTTGTTTTCTAGAACACCTGAAGCATATGTTATAATTAATTAAAATAGAATGAATATGTTAACAGCTCCTCTGTGTGACATATTTCTCTAACATCCTGCTTTAAAACTAAAGAGGAATGGCACATACATAATGAAAGACCCTTCACTACTCAGTGTTGCACTGTAAACTCTATCAAACATTTTTGCAAGAAAACAGGAGAAAGTGAATTCTCCAGAATGTTAAAGGTTTCAGGCTTTCTAGAAAATGAATTATTTCCTGAAATTGCAGGATTGTAAAAGAGTCCTTTCCACCAAAGGTTGAGACGTCAGTACAGGCAGCCCTGCGTCACATTTCCTGTGCCGCAAAGGTTGTGATACGGCAGCTAGAATCAACACAGAGTCAAACTGCAAATTAGATTACAGAGCTGAAAATAATTAAGCAATAACGATAGAGGAACAGGGTATTTCCTGGGGCTTAATGACCTGCTGGGAGGAGCTGAGGTCTTTAATGCTACTTTCAGCTAAACATCAGGAAGAAAAGTGCTATAGTATATTTTTCACCGGTCCTTGTGCATACAAAGGGCAATGCCACGCTGTTGCTGCTCCCAGAGAATTAATGTTCACAGCACTGGTCAATCAGATTTATTTATTTGCCACCACACACAGTCTGGGGCACTGCAGGTCCCTGTCTATGGCAAAGTAATTGCAGACAAGGCAATGGGAAGATGACTGTCTTGGCCAGTTTCTCTTGTGCAGGAGCAGAGGGATTAAATCAGTTGTCCACTGAAAGCATTCCTGCTGCACTGCATGGGTGGCTCCAGTCATCTCTTCTCATGTCTGTACAAAAGAAGTTCCACTGTCTCATCCTCAGGCACCTCAGACTTTCCTCTCAATCCCATAATCTCTAGAAAGTCTCTAGTTCATCATATTTGTGTTCCCAGTCAGCTCTATCCCTCTCCTCCATGCCTTTCTCTACTACCCTCCCACACTGAAAGCTGGCAGTTCCCTGCTTGGTGTCCCACTGTGAAGGGCAGAAAAGGCTTTCTGGTCCCCTCAACCTCTTCCAGCCTCTCCCAGCAGGCTCCTGTGGGTGCTCAAACCAACACCAGGCTCTCTTCGTGCCTCCTCTGTGGGGTGCTCATGTCACCATGTCCCCTCCCACTGCTAATCCTTACCCAGAGCTCCCAGCTCAGACAAGGAGTAAGCAAAAAGAACCCAATTCCTTTCTTGTGTTTGTTGCAGAATTGTATTTGTGTTTTCAGCAGGGAATGATATTACAGAGGAAATCACAGCTAACACTATATACTTTATCTTCTGATTTTGCTGTTATTTACAGTCTTATGTTTATTGTACAATGGCTACAAAGAAGATGAAATACATTTTTTTCTTTGTCTCCAAGTAAACAATGTCTATTCCAACTCCATTCAATATCAATGGGAAAAAAAGAAAAAGAAAAAATAAAAAATGCAAGAATAAGACTCCACCCAAACACTAAATTTTTATCCCTAATCAAAACAGACTTATTCTGCAGAATTCATGAACTACAGTCATCTCTTGTGCAACCGTGCTGGAGTCAAAGGAGTCACCCTGGGAACAGATTTGGCCCATTCTGTGGAAAACAGAACTCAAAGGGCAGGGTGACCTGTTTTGCAGCAAGAATGTAAATACAAGTGATAGAGTATTTTTTTTATTATTATTATTTTAATGACTAAGCTGCAGAACGGGAATCTAATTTCTAAACCTGGAGTTTTGCTCAATGAAGCTCAGCAACAGGAGCCCAAGACTTTCTTCATATTGTATAAGAAATCAGTAGTAAACTGATTTTCAAAACGTGCATCATAATCTCTTTTTATCAAACTATTATTACTATTATTTTAAGATAAGTAATATTAAGTACTACTTTACACACCTGGAGCTACAAAGTGCTTCACAAATGGGCTGAACAAACTGTACAGCAGACATCTCACTGCCTATTCCTAAAATGCAGCCACTTCTGTAACAAAAACCAGCAGCTGTTAACACTACACAGCCGTACCAGACAAAACCTTGGGGCATAAAACGAACATGATGACTCTACTTATCCAAAACTGCAAGTGAAGTGTAAGTAGGTAGAAAGCATGGTAATAATCCAAATACAGAGAGTGATACACTGCCACTCTCTTGCCAGAAGCAGGAGATTGTACTTACAAGGACATCAGTCTTATCCAAAAGCCCTGCAGATCTTCGCCCACTACTGTCAAAGGCAGTCTCCAGCTGTAAAGAGAAGGTCAGAGTATCCAGCCTGCCAACTGCATCTTCTTTATAGAGCATCTCGAGCTGTTCTCAAGGGGGCTGCCTAAAACTGGTCCCTTTAAGCCAGGAATTCTCACAGGTGCTGCAGCAGGTCACAAAAATCCAGCTTTCACATGAACAAAATCTGTTTCCCATTTCCCTCTTCCAACAAGCCTCTTCCTTTGTTTGTTAATTTGGGTGTCTAAAGGAGATGGGACTGATGAAGACTCCTTTTTATATTTTCCAAGCTCTCTCCCTCCGAAGGAAAATTATTTGCTCAGAAAGAGTGACAGCATAAAGGACAGAACCTGCCATCTTTCTTCTTCATTAAATCACTTACCTTATAGCAATATAGCAAGAGAATGTGTTAAATATTGCCATGCATGTTAGCATGCATGTACTCTAAAAGCCCCATAAATACACAGTGCTTCATCTTCCAGCCAGGACTGCAGGCCCTACTTCTGATATCTGTCGTGTCACAACAGAAAAGAAGATTCTCCAGTAAATTCAATGCCTTTAGACTATTTCTTTAAACTGAAAAAATATTTTTCAGCCTCATTTGTAATAGCAGATTGTTCTATAATCAACCAAAGTTCGCATTAGCATGTGCCATCTCCAGATGCAAATTACATAACATGGTATTTTTCCTGGCTCTCTTCAGATCGTGGTTGTCATGAATAACTGTCAACTGGCTCACAAGAGGAGAAAAATACAAAAGCCCAGTAATGTTTTCATCATCAGAGACTCAAGCTTTCTAGATGTTCCTGTAACATGCAATATTCCCTTAAATTCCCTCTTCTTCCTTCCCCAGTGGCCCCAAAGCCTCTGGAGAGACCCTCTTCTCTCTCTGTCTCACTGATGGGTATCCCCACAGTGGGGGGTATATAGCCATTAAGCAGACTATTAAAAAAATCTGCCTGCCATGATAACAACAAGAAGAAAGGGAAGATTTGCCTAAGATCCAAGCAGTGGATGAAAATGTCCTTGGATTGTCAGGTTGGAGTGAAGAAAATGCCTTACAGCAAGAAAGAGAAAAGGGAGAAGCAAGGATGCTACGGCAGCAGGTGAGAGCAAAGGCTTTTTACTTCATGCCTCCTAGGAACAGGATAGAGAGATATACATTTCTCAATGGGTTTTGTTCCCTTCTCCCTTGTTTATGCACCTCCAGCTGACCTGATTATGTCAATGCCTCCTGAAACTCGTTATAACAAGTTCTCCCCATTGCAGTGACACTTCTGATGAAAGCAACATTGAGCTGACCCGGGGAGCGGCAGCAGATTCCTGGAACTGGCTGTGGCTCCTGTGCCACCGTGAACTTTACAGATCAGGGTTTGCTACCCTAAAAGGAGAAAATGGCAGCGCGCTCAGGGAGGGTGCAGGGCTGGGGCCATCATCTCTGGGAGAAAAGGCAGGCTCAGGGTGGTCCTGACAAAGTTTTTTGTCTTCTTCCTTTTCCCCTTTCCTCCTCGGGGAAGGGTGGTTACATTAGGTGTATCAGTGTTAGGAACAACACGTGAAGTCCCTTATAACACTAAAATTACCATTCTTCAGGGGACAGGGTATTTGTTTACAAAAGCATCTTATGGCCCAACACGAATGCACTTTGTTAAATGTTAAATGTGGTGTGTACCCGCCAGCGAAGCAAGCATGTCAAATTTACAACTGTGAGTAGCAGAGACGAGAGGAGTTTTTTGCTTAGGTGGTAATGTGCTTTAAAAGGAGAGTGAATCTGCATTTCTTGGGAGGGAAAGCTGGGATACAGCCAGAATTCCAGCCAAATGATGACTCCTGATGTTTTTTCACTGTCTCAGACTCTCAGCTCCTCTTTTTGATTTTGTTGAACTTTTTCTTTTACTACCATTTACCTCAATTTCCTTAAATAGTGAGAACTAGGAAACACTGATTGTTTCATTTGCTTCTTCTCTGACTTTGACACTATGTGATGCTGGATAAATATTAATTCATTATAATTATGTATTTCCAGAACATAACCAGGGTGCTTTATAAGAGGAAGTAAAGCATGTATTTCTGAGCTACTAGCAGCAATTTTTCAGTAGCATAGAATTGATATCATCTTTTCTGTACTACTTGTGACCACTTTGTGCTATCCTCACCATGGTCACAGACAACTGTTCTGTGTTTTGATTTGACTTTTGTGGCAGGTCAAAAAATGAAGCCTTGGGAATAGTAAGAAACATTCAAAATCCACACATACAAACAAGTATTCCTTTAGTACAGTATCCAGCAGTCCTGATGGTCCTATGACCAGTAAGGTAGGATTTTAGGCTGAGACTTTAGCATTTTATCATATGGATTAGGCTATGCACTTATGCCTTAAGATGCCTTAGTTTTAAAATGGATAAGACTATGAAACAAACAAAATTTTTATATGAACAAAAATCTGATCAGTTGTGATTTATTCATTTTCTATTCCATATGTCTTCGTATGAAGCCTGAACACTCCTTTTAGTATTTGTTTTCCTGTTCACTAGCACCTCTGATTTAAACACTGTATTCTTCTAAAATGAAGTTACCTGTTTTTTGGCCCCACCCAAGGAACTTCACCAAAGAACTCAAGTAGAAATACATTTCATGATCTGGTTTTGGTTAGGCACAAGGCATGATACAAAAACATGTTTTGATCTTAATTCTGTGTCAGAAGTCCCACCGCAGAGAGAAAAAAGAATAAGCAAATTATAAGAAATTTGGACATGAAGACAAAAAAGACCAATAATGGGTCCCTCCCTCTGTACAGTTCTATAGTTTATCCAGTGGAGTGTAATATGCTCTTCCCTCCTGACAAGAAAGTACCACTGAAGGGAGGAAGATTCCTCTGCCAGAAGCCAGCTTAGCCAACAAGGTCTGAAATGTAATTGGTAACCTGATTGGAATGCTATTCTGTTAAACTGTTGGAGATACAACCATGGCACAGAAGAGTAGGAGAAACAGGAGGGAACTGGTTTACCCTGGTGTTGGCTTATGAGAAGTTCAGCTTTATAGGATGAGCTTCAGTCTCAAAGTTTCATTTGATTTGTGTACCAGTATCTGCTTGGCTACTTCACAAACTTCTTCAGGCACATCATTTTCAACACCTTAAGCAATGGATCAACCCCACAGACCTACTTACATAGAAAAAAAAACCCGACCAAACTGAAACCTTTCTCCAACCCATCACAAAGAAAGAAGGCTTTAATAAGCATGCGGTCTGTTTTTCTAATAAAACTCCTGCTCAGCCTGCATCTATTCACCATTGTGTCCTGTCATCCTTCATGATCGATTCCCAAATTTGATTGCAAGCAGTTTTCAGCAGGGATCATGTCTTCTTCATCCCTGTGGACATTCAGATGTCTTCTCTGCAGAGTCATAAACTAATAAAAACAGACACACACATCCATCAGCTAACCTGGCATAAGTAGTAGTCACTACAGGCAAATCTTTGCATGTTATTAGACTTACACACAATCTAAGAGAGCAACAGCTGAGGAATGAAAATGAGCCAAGGTGAGATTTACCAAGCTTGCCTTTGAGAAACACAATGAGGACATGAAACACACACCTTCAGAAGAGGCTGGTTTCTGGCTGCCAAGGAATCACTTCCTGAATTTCCTGTATGGTTCCTCTTTTATTGTCAAAGCTTTCTCCTTGCGCTCCTTGAAACCACTCCTCCTGCTGGGCATTGTCAGCCAGGGTCCCCTCAAGGCCTCATGGTCATTTGGTGTGAGGGTTAAAGCAGGTACCAAGAGCCATCAGTGGAAGAATCTTGCAGGAGAAAGTTTTAATAGAATCAAGTTCTACTCCACACTTGGTGTTTGGCCCTCAACTCATCAGTCAGCCCCTCTGAGCCGTGTTTGAACCAGCCCAGGGCAGCTGAGGCAGGACAGAACTGTGCCAGGAAAGGGTGGATGTGGCCGCTGCCAGTTGTCACTGCTGTTACTCTCACCCTGAAGAACATGCCCAGAGCTAGGGGTGGCCTTCCCATTCAGGGTGCTATCCCCCCTGAATGCCCGAGCAGGGTTCATAATTCAGTTATATCTCCTTTCTGTCCCTCACCTTGACCAGAATGAGGGTGTAAGAATCCCTTTGCAAGCTGGAGCAGGTTTTATAATTCCTCTTCCTTCCTTCCACGCAATACATTTCAGCCTTGGACATTTGGCTTTGAAGGACTCCAGGGCAGAGTGTGTGGGATGTGACATTTACCAGGATTCCTCTTTCATTCTTGTTTCAACGTGCAGGGCCAGGTGAGAATTTTGCTTTCCAATTTTTATAAACTTTGTCCATCACACATTCATGCAGAAAGCAGTGAAAAGAAAAGCTACCTACATTCAGCATGGGATAAACATACTGGGCTGAGTGCAGGACTGACAACAACACTTTGACTTTGAAAACTTTATCCTGACATGGTTTCATACTGAAACCATTTAACTTCTGCCCTCCACCTAAATAAAGATAATAATTATTATAAGGTTTATATTTTATCTCTTTCCATAATACCTGTATGCTCCATTCAGGAAAAAGGAAACAAAACAAAACAAAACAGTGTAGTTTGGTCCCAATAATACCTTCCTGTATCATATAATTACCTCCTGAAGAGCCCTGTATGTGCAGTACACACAAACTCATGTGCACATGGACACTTCCCATCCATCCCCACGCTCACACACAAACACACTCACGCTGGTTTTACACGTTCTATCTCCATGTGGGATCTGTGAGATTGCAAGAGGGGCTGGTAGCAAGGTTTCCCAATGCTTGTTATGATAAACACCCTGCTATCAATTGCCTGTAGCTTTGCCAAACTTCTCCTGTCTAGCTCCAGCTGAAATTTTCTGTGCCAACCATATACCTCAAGCTGAACGCCTTTTGGAAAAACTCTGCACTAAAGCAGCTCAGCGATCTGGATCAGGGAAAAACACACTGTTGTATCTGTGCTGAAAAACAAATAAAATCTGGGAAACCTGCTAGGATAGATGCTCTTAAAAACCTCGTACTTTGCAGCATGGATTTAAGCTTCTCTGAAGGGCTTGAGCCTTTGTTCTAAGAGTGCTTTCTGCAATCCACATGAAAAAATGCCCACTTTGGCCTGGTGACCAGACTTTGAAGCCTCCTGCCTTGCACCTGAAAATCTGGAAAACCATCAGAGCTAAAAGTTGCAAAGTGAGAAGGGAAATCCTGCCCAGCCTATGGATTGCTCAATGCTGCTGGTGCAGCAGGGGATGGACCAGCCCAGCCAGGTGTGAGACTTTGCCATGGTTTCCATGCTCTCCTCCAAAGCCACGGCAAGGAAAGGATTCCCTCTCCTCTGCAAGTGGAACAGAAAAAAGCTGGCTTTTATAAGCAGATCCCTTTATCCCTTTTGCTGTGCCCTGAAGAGGCGGCCATGTCCCCATCCAGGACATGAGAAAATTCATGTTTAAATCCACCTTTGAGAAAAAAAAAAAATATTAATTTCCTTATATGTAGCAACTCAAGTGTTCTTCCCTCCACTATGGTTTTTGACTAATACAGCACAAATATCGGGTTCTAGCACATTCATAGTTTCACTTCACAGACTTATTTATGTCACTCTACCTGGTAATGTAGACAATATTTTTAAATGGTAGAAAAGAAATGCAAAACAATGGAAAACCAGGCTAATTAGGGCCATTCCAAGTAGAGGCACCTTTTTCCAAAATTTTCAAGAATTCTTTTTCTCTGGGACACATGGAATGATCCCCTAAACAACAATTTAATTTGTAGTTTTGGGGTTTTTTCAGTGTTCGGCTGACTTTAATCAAGAGGTTTGAAAAATCTTCCAAATTCAATGCATGCAAGGTGCATGCATCCATATTTGTCATAACATCTAGCCAGCCTCAAGATTTTTCTGCTAATCTAATAATCTTAATAAAGCAATTTCATGCTCTGGCACATCTGCTTCCAAAAGACATTTTGCATTATTTTTCTGATTGTGTTTCTGCAGCTAAAGAAAACTGAAATGAATGCCACAATTTACACTGAACATTGTTGAGTTCCTAGTGGAGATGACAAAAAATTGTTATGATTGGACACACCATAATATGCAATAAACGTTTAGGGAACCATAAGACATAAACTCACTTGTGTTCTTTCTTTCTTATTGTTAAAAAATTGAGAGGATATCGACATTTTGTCCCAGAAGCGTACAGCTTTCTCTTTCAGGAAATATTTTCATCCAATATTCTCTGTAGGTTTTTTTCAGCGAAGTTCTATTACCCCTGACTACATGGATTCACAATAATTCTATGTTACACCCCAATAACACTAATGCTAGGAAGTTTAAGTGAAAATTTTACAGCTTCCCACATTGTTCCCCAGACTAGCTCAAAGTAAATAGTATCCCTGACAAACAACTGATCATAGATAAACTCCATCTTGCTGAGACAAGAAGCAAGGATTTTTTTCTGTCATTTATATTGTAACCATGAGGAAGTAGAATTTATGTGCTTAAATACAGGACTCACAATGCTACGCGTTTGATTATTTCCTAGTCAATAAATCCATAATCTCCTGGGCTGCCGAGTATCACTAGTTTTAATGCTTGAGGAAGCAAAGCCCAGTTGGAGAAAGAGATAAAACACCTCCCCTCTGTAAGGAAAATTTTGCTGAGGGGCAACACTAAAACACTGGTGTATGTCCTAAAGGTAAAACCCAGCACGGTCTGAATTACAAACCCTGCCGCAGTGCCCGACAGATTCATGGCTGCTTCTCCCTTTGCTTGTCTACTGTACTTGCCAGTTCCCGGAAAAGAGTTGTCTCTGTCACTTTTTGTATCCAAACAATATCCCCCTAGAGTTTTAACTGCTACACAAATAGAAATATGACATAAAGGACAAAGGATAATTTTGGCCTGCTGACAGTTTTCGTGTCCGTGGGTTAAGGAAAGTTAATAAGAGAGTTTACTGTGTGTACCACTTGAACACTAAAAGCGTTCCTCAAGAGGTTAAAAGTTCAAAGTTGAGTCAAAGTCTGCACTGCCTCCCCTCTTCCCTTTTAATTATCTGAGGTCAGGAAGTTAATAATACCAGAAATCCCCAGTAGAGACCTCTTGCTCAGTGTATGAACTTTAAACTTGTTCAGCTTTTTTCAAAGGGTAAAAAGTTCAGTGAAAACACAGTGGATTTTCCCTCTGGTCTCCACCAATTCAACCTCAAGGGTTAAAAGTTTAACTGTAAAAGAGGAACCTTTGTTCTCTGAGCTACATTTACAGAGTTCACTTATTAAAAGGTAAAGATTTCAAACAGCAGCTAAAGTCCAAAGTGATTCTTTTCCATAATGATGAAAATATCGCAATAAAAGCAAGTCCTTTGATCTGTTATCACTTCCCTCAGAAGTGACTGTCAAAACTTATTTTTCTCTTTAGTTTGAACTTTGGACGAGTAATGGAGCCACATGGGTCCCTAAGGCCACGTATATCTGTTAAACAGCAACATGCTGCATTTGTGAATTTGCTCCACATTTTTCAGCCAGACAGTATCTTTTCCCTACTGAAACATTTGTGGCAGATGTTTCTCCATCAGGACTTTTTGCACAGTTTATTTCACACAAGCTCAGGTTCACAGTTCTGACAATGGTGAATGTGTCAAGTGTAGGTGTTCTCACTGTCTTCATTCTCTAACGACAGAGATCCCCCTGCTGATCCTTTGGAAACTATGCTGCCAGAAAATCTAAAAAACCAGTTAATCTAAAATATATCTGGTTTTATAGAGCACAGTTGAGATTTGAGCTATGGGAGTTCCTTTGGGGGGGTGTTCAAGAGGTGCAAAGCGTCTGATACTAACTGGTGTGGGTCAAAGGTTTTCAAATAGAGGAAAAGCCAACAAAAGGTTACTTTTGTTTTTAGTATTCGTTCCACGTCTAATGACCGGGGTAAGTATTTATGCAACTGAAATAGGAAATGCCCTTGGCTTGGAAGATAATGGATTGCTATGCATGAATTTGAAAATCTTGAAAAACAACAAATTCTAATTTGGGCCTTCCTTAGGGAATCTTTAATAATGTGAGTTTTGGATTGCAATGGTGTGAGTGGCCTTTTTATTTAAGATCAGCTCATTAAAGTTCAAATATTTCCGAAACAGATCATTTCCCAGTTCTGCTTCCTTTATGAAGAAGTTGAAGCTCAGGGTTTCAGTTTTGCTGTACCCACAAGCAAAAAGCCCTCACTGTGTACCCGAAAGCGTTGCTCTGACCGATATTTGTGACTCTGTTCTTTGATAGAAACCTCAGCCAAATCAATACGAGCTCTCACTTCAGAATGCTTTAGGTCTGCCCATCTCACTCTCAGAACAGAACTCAAGATCATTCTACTCCACCTGACCCATGCTTGGGAGGACTACTCAGTTTTGAAAAATGGGTTTTAAATTTAGGTCCACTCTAAAATTTCTTTAACTGGAATGCAGCCCACACTTTGCATTTCCAGACCTTTCTCAGTGAATAATGTGTCTATAAAACTCACTTTGCAATGAACCTGCAGGTTTCTAAATTACCCTTTCAGTTTTTAATTTTCCTACAGAGTTTGCATGACCTGATACTCCATTTAACCTATCATTCATCAAGCATCTATACAAGCATGTCTTTTTTGTCATTTTGGTCCCTTGTTTACACTGTCAGATGAAGATCAGAACGAAGATAAGTTTTTCTTGATTATTCTGATAAACAGTTTCTCTCTCCTTTACGTGACCAACTCTTGAGCTCTCTCAAGTTCAGTTCAGCAGGAAACGTTTGCTATTCTGGCAGAACTACTTTACTAGGTCCAGTGGTTCCAAAGTTCAGCCAAAGATGGTGACCTTGGGCAAGGGTCTGGCTGGGCCAGCCCTGCTGTGTTTTCACCAGGCTCTCTGAAGAGGGTGCTTGGCGTTAACTCTGCATGACCCTCTCAGCAAGCTCCATTCAGGCCACAAACTCACAAATTAACAACAGATTCTGTAGGTTACAGGCCATCGAGATAGAGGAAAGGATGACTGAATCTGATTAGGAAGCCACTTATGAAGCTTGCAATAGGTAGCATTGCATAATTTTTTATTGGAAGAAGTCCCTTTTGGACATAATTGCCATTTTACTCAACTAATTATAATTATGCTTAATACCAAAAAAATAGCAGATACTGTTCAATACAGCTGACACTGACAATATTTGTGCACAGCATGACTGTTTCACAAATATAATCTGAGTTCAAGTGATTCCAGGACCAAATTGAATAGCTGGCAATCAGACCTCCATAAATTATCATTTTAAATGGAGCGTACACTTTCAGATTCAGTGAGATATGAACTATTCTAGTTCACTTCTGCCTCTCTACCAATCTCCACAGATGCCCTTTTGTCTTTATAGCTAATCCATGTTTCTATGGGCTAACTTAAACAGGCTTTTGCTGTGTCTTAACCTGCAGGCTAAAAAATTATTTTTCTTTGCAGTGAAAGAAACTTCCCATGCAAAACTGCTAACACATACTGTACTTTTTTGAAACTGGGTTGCTGGGGGTTTTTAATAGTGCATTTGTAGCCACAGAGTTCAAAACCAGTACTTCAGGGTGTTTCTTTACTCATTTCTGCCATCATGCCATCCCCTTCACAGGCATGCATGCATCCATACAAAAGTACTTCTGAGTGCAAAATTCACCCTCTGACAATCAGGGTAGGAGAAGTGCTTTCTAGAACAAGAGCTCTGGCCCAAGAGCACCATCAAGTTGCACTGGGAAGATTAGAAGATTACACTTCCCACCTGCCCTCCTGGCTGGCAATACAGTCAAGTGTTTCCACCCTCCTGTTGTCTCATTCTCCTGCTCTGTGTATTAGTATAAATATACTATGCAGAAGTTTAAATTAAAACAAATCAGGCACAATCAGCCATGTGGTATCTTATGTGGAGTCACACATTCAGATCTGTTGCCTCTGCACCAGGGGTGGTGACCTTGCCACTGACTAACAGGGAAAGGTGCTAACTTTTGCAATTTCTCCAAAATGAGTCACTGGCACTGGTGAGCAGAGCCCTGAATGATACACCTTACTGGGGGTGGGGTGAGGGGCAGGGACTGGATGTTTTCATCATCTCTACACTTCATCAGGACTCTACTATGGTTTGTTTCATTTGCTATTCCTCCTTTTCATTCTCTGCTAAGTCATTCTGCACCACTTGTGCCCTTTTACTGTAAGCCCAACTGACAAAGCTCTGTCCCTTGCCCTGCAGGAACATACTGCCATGATAGATACCAGGAAAAATCAAAGTAATTTGAATGTCTTTCCTACAGAGAAAGCTCTTCTGGATTTGCTGCTCCTCATGACATATTCAGCATGAGATGAGAAGGAGAGAACATGGATTCAATCACCATATGCTGCAAGAAAGCCACCCACAGACAGCACATGATCTGATGCTATAGCCCCTGAGTTTAGACCTAATGGGTCCTTTTGAACAAATGGATCTTGCCTCATCATGTAGCCCCTGCTCACCTAAAATGGAAAGAGCCAAGAAAAGTAGCTGGATGCCAGCTGCCCACAGTACATCTCACGTGAAACTTGTGAGAAAACTCAAGTCGCAGTGAAGAGCAAACTACCTACAGACAGCCCTAACAAGCACTCTGGGCTCTTACTATTCTTTTCTTGTGGCATTTTCATGTCTATTATTTTGCTGGGTTGGACCCACTTAATAAAGGACAGTGTATCATGTAAGGAGATGATCAGATTATCTGATAGCTACAGACAGAGGTGATGTGAAAAGGGAAGAGCCTGCCTTTCTGCACCAAAATCCTTCTGCAGGTGATTCATTTGCAATCCCTGTAGCCACAAACAACAAATCTTACGGGAATGGTAGGATTAATGTTAATTTGATGATTTACTAATTCAGAGGAGAGAAAATCCCTTCTCCTCTTAAGAGTGCAGCATCTCCTGAGCTCAGAATCTGGTGTGCTGACCACCACTAGGCTCACAGTTACATGCCAAAATTATGTCCTATGACACTAAGAGAAATGAAAGGTCATAAAACTCACAGTTTTCAAACAATCCCTCAAGACCCAGACTCCTAAAGTACTAAGCCTTTTGTCCTTTCAAACAGAAATTCTTCAGTGTGTGAAAAACGTCTGGAGCGAGCTTTGCAAATGAAAACACATGGCACAGCTCTCATCCCCCATGCGGGGAGCACACATGGAGGGAACAACGTGGTCCAGCTTGGAATGTACTGGCCATTGAAAGACAATTTCTTCTAAAGATACATCTCACTTAGAAGAATGAGCACAGAACACCAGAAGGATGAGGACAGAACAATATGAAAATGGCTACATACTCTCATCAGAACCAACTGTGGGATGAGTTGTCCTAAAACAATGGGGTCTTTCAAAAACCCCCACATATTAACTAAAACACACTTCTTTTGAAACCAGCTTGTGTGTTAGCCTCTCTTTCCTTTTACAAAGAATATTGAAGGTCATTACAGCAAAGGGCTTCAGGCAAATTTCTCAAAGTTCACAGCACCTCATGAAGACAATTCACTTGGATAAATTATTGGGTGATAACTAATATGAATTCTGAAAAGATCTGGGCAGTACCCAGTGGAAAAAAAAAATCTGCTTTGAACTATCCAAAAATATGAGTAAGCCATGTAGAAATAATTAATCATATACAACCCATTATAATTAAAAGTGTATTCTTAAATAGCTTCTTGATTGAGAACAAATGCCTCATTAATCTGGGACATACCGACTTAGGAACACACGAAATGTCAAGCAGGGAATGATGACCAACATGACATGGGACTCCACATGCTGCCTGTGCCCCGTCTCAGAGGCTCACAGGGAACACTCCATGCAAAGGTCAGTGAATGTGGTGACTTGGAAAAAACTCCACCAACATCTGATTTTTTTTAAAGTCAAATTATTTCATTGTAGACCACTAAACACTGCAGGAGTTCAGCGTGGCTGCACTATCATCCCATCTGCCACTGCTTGCAGTCCTACCTTCTATTCCAGTATTTCTCTGGAAACATTTCTGCTGCTACTATTTTAACTAAAACAAAAGTCTGCTGTTGCAGCTGCATCTCACTCTACGTCCACATACCGTTTTCTGGACAAAGCTGAGTTTGCTCTGTCCATGATACAGGTGAATTAAGAGGGGTGCAACCACAGTGGCGTAACCTAAACCCTGATCCAATACATCTTCGCTCACAGCAGGGTTTACTGTCCTGGGTTTGGTTGGTACCCTGTTATTCAGCTGATAAGTATTGGCCCAACACAAAGCAAGCTCATTGAAAGCTCCTTTCTGGACTGAAGCATGCTTTAAAAAGGCTTCACCCTTCCATTTCATAAAATTTTATTGCTGATTTTCAAAGACTATAGTCTAAAAAAAAAATCTCCAATTGTTACAACACTGTAATTTAGAGAAGAAATTTCATGACATTAATATTTTGCAGTAGAATCTCTGGTGCAAATAACAATTTATAATTTTTCCTTAGAGATTTAATTTTGCTGGTAGATTTCACCCAGGGAGTCAGAACTGGCTCAAGTGGCAAAGCCAAGCTTTTCAGGTCTTTACACCATCAGCAACTAGCAGAGCTACACCAGACCACTTTCAGCTGCAAATTTGCTGAGACAATTAGGCTATTTGGGCTCAACATCAGCTTGAAATGAAGCAAGATTTTAAAGAGCAGCTTTAGAACTTTGAAAACTCAGTTAGCACCTCTTTTTTCCTGTAGCCTACATAAGGAAGGCCCTGTCACCATGACCATGAAGCCAATTTCCTTCCATGGAGAGACATCACCTTTATAAAAATGCAGACGTAAGTCATGTTTCCAGTTTCTCAAAAGAAAGGAAACTTTCAGAAAAAAAACAAAAGTAGAGAAAATTTGGATTTTGCTGGAAAGTTTTTTGCTGGTTCAGAAATAGCTCCACTGCACTAACATTGTCCCTCTGGCTGAACTGCAGCAATGGGTCACAGGAGTTATCTCGTGAGCTGTTTATGGGAGCTCATGATGATCTGTCTCATATCTTGCTTCTCCTCTATGCCCCAGATTGTATTTCCTATTATACAGAGTGAAGTTCAGGAGATTTGTTGGACAGGGGTTAAACCTGCTACTCTTTTAAAATGTTTAAAAATTTATTCAAATTCAATTTCTGTGCAGTGTAAACTTGTACAGATATGTATGAAATCATGTTTAAATAGCCTGAAAAGTAGTTTTACAGACAAAAAAATGAAAAATTTACAAGCATGGGGGAGGGTCTTGCCTGCACCAGCTGTCTGATCAGAGGATAATTCAATATAGCATAATTTACCTTTCACAGGTAACCAACAGACTTTAGAAAAAAGTACTCAAAATCTCATTGAAAGCTTAATTTAAATGAGAAACATTGAAGTTATGCTTTGTCAAATAATTCTGAACAACAAATTCTTTACAGGACATCACAGATTTCACTGAGCTATTCCATGGACAGAAAATATTTACATGCATTAAATAAAGTACTCATTGCATGTTAAGTTCTGCTGTCTCTGGATATTCACCTTCATTTTTCAGTAACATAGTTAAAAATGTTTAAGTAAATATTCCTAGAATAGTACCATAATTGAATCATGGTGTTTATTTTACTGTAGTTCATCTAGTTGTCCCTTATGCTTTCCCAGCCTGGCAGCTCCCTTTGGGGAGAGGCTTAGCTCCCAACACTCACCATATAGAGGTGAGTAAGGTTATAGAGGTTGCTAAGTTTTCACTGGTGATCAGAAAAATGGGGAAAATTTGTCTGGAATACTGTATTCTGAGAATGCTGGATGTAGGTGAAAAGATTCCCAGGAAAAAGTTGTGCAGTTCCATACTGTCAGGTGAAATGTGGGAGCACAGCAGGGTAGCTCTGAGTTTATTGATCACAGATCCACACTCTGATTGCTGTGAGGAACCCCGATAACCACGCAGAGGATGGCAGGGGAAAAGTGGACGACTGGGTCAGTGTCCAACCAGGCCACAATAGGGTTCAACTTATACAATTTCTCCTTTTAGCAGCAGATCACATACATCATGGCCACGTGGTTCCACAGCAAACAAAACAGCGTGGCAGCACACAGAGGCTGGGGTCACTGCGACCTGGCGATCAGCAGCGGCAGGATGTTCACTCTGTGGACTGGGATGAGATAGCACAAGCTGAGCCAAGCCCTTGACTCTGAGCCAGCCCCCCGAGCCGAGCCTGCCCCGTGCACTGGGTGCCACTGCAGAGGACGTGTTTTCAGATGCAGGGCAGGAAAAGCGACTGTGACTCTTTCTCTGTGAAATTCTGTGACCTGTTCCATTTATCTGTAACAATCCCCTCAGTGTATTGGATCAAACTCTCCTGTATGCTTGCACTTGTCTACTTGCAAACAACAAACATCAAAACATTGTCTTTCCTCTTACAGCACCATGTGATGCCCAGTGGACATGTCTGGTTTGTGGTAGATCCACCAGTTCACCGTCTTCATTGATCAACTGATCAATCACCTGCCACCTGACTCCACCAAATTCTAACAACGTTTGTCAGTAATTTAAATATGTGATCATATTTTCAAAACACACTTCATTTTCACACAAGCAAACTTTCCTAGGTTATAGTTTAAAACAATTCCCCAGATAATCTCTTATTCCAATTAAATTTAAACCTCTAAATAAACTGCAGCAAATTAGAGGCAAAGGTGAGAAGGCTACTGAGGTAAAAGAAAGTCTATAGGGGGATGATATGCAAAGAAACTCATAAGAAAAACTTTCTCATGTACTACCCACTTGTGCCATCTGCACAGTTATTGAGTCAAGGTCTGGGCCGGGGTTTTTTTCTCTATTTGAGTTATAAGGAAACCATATTTGGCAGAATTTAGAAATGCATTCCTTGTACATAACCATGCTGCCAGTGGTCCTTGATGGATCCAAATTTGGTCCTGCTAAATACAGTGTACAGCTCCCACCTCTGGCCATGAAAAATGCCTCTCAAACAGCACAAACATGTATGTCCCCCTCACCAGAAAGGATCAGGCTGCAGCATTTTTAAGAGAACAGTCTGGGCTTTTCAGTTTTAGCCATATCCATATAATCTTGCTAATATGAATTTTAAGGGGTGACACAGATTTTTTTCATATTGAAAATCATCTCTTTGTACTGAACTGTCCTCTTTTTGATGACACTGTCTCAGAGTTGGTCTAAAGTTTATTAATAACTTTTGTGTTCATCATGGTAACATTAATAATGAAGGACTCATTTGGTGTTAATCTGGATGCCATATACATGTTTGTAGAAATTCCATTGCAATCCAGCAGTAGTTTACTGTTCCTGCCAATCCTGATTGAATATTTCAGCACTACAGCACAAAAATAATTCTGAGAATTGTTGAAGTCTTTGGTACACTCTGCACATGTGGTAAGAAGTTTACTGAATATTGTTATTGCTTTTATTAATTTGCTTAAAATGTATTTCAGCTGTCTCATAAACATTAAACTGTCTCCCATGACTTGCATCTCAGTAACTAACATAAGCACGATTATCTAATGCTTAAACTGCTTTTAACAGCAGTATAAGCCAATCCAGCTAACTTCACACCCAGGCAATTTAGGAGAATTCATACCCCTTCTGAGGTAGCTCTGCTCTCTGATTCAGCTTGGGTGCAGTGGGCAGTAGCATTTTAAACATGCATGGTGGTGTTTGCAGCCCCTGGCTGAGCACAGCCTCAGGCTCCTTTAAAATTTAAAATCTTTAAAATCTAGTTTAAAAACTGAGACTTCAAGTAACATTCCAGATGTCTTTCAGCAAATCAAGATCTTAAGAAATGACAGGCCTAAAATGATATTGATAATTTCTTACCTTTTCTCGTGTTCATCTCAAATCTACTTAATAGTATTTCTCAATAAATCCAGGAATAATATGTATTTTAAAAAACTTATGGTATGGGTGTTACAGTGTCTCTCACTACCTTTCATATGAATTTCTAACAGGGTTAGAGGGGAGGATTTCCATTTTCTAACTGGGTTTCTTTCATAATAGCATTGTCTCAATAACAGAGCCTACATGGCACATTTTGACAGCATGACAGTGGAGTCAGGGAAGACATGGCCATGAAATAGGAATTAGGAAAAATAGATCTCAGTTAGAGACTTCTTATGGCTATGATGCATTCAACCATGCAGCCCTTTCCTGTGCCACATATTTTGCCATCTAAAATGAAGACGAAATTATGTAGAACTTGTGGAGTTTCCATACATCTGTCAGAGCAGATGATCAAGCTTCTGCACCTAACAGTCCATAAAATTCAAGTGCAGGCTCCTGTGGCACCTTGAAAGAAGCATGGTTGGTGTTCTACTAATGCTTCAAAGGAGTCAGCCAGGCTTAAACAAGCCATGGTATTTCACATATAGTCCCACTCAGGGCAATAAAACTCAGCACTGCACAGAGACCAGAGTCCAACTTCTGCTTTACGACATTACAACTTAACCCCGGTGTCCTGAATTGTGCCATGTTCTAGTCTAGAGACACCAACAAACAGAACAGACCTCACTTTTTGACCTTTTGCTACCTGATGCCCTTGCAATTAACTCACCACAGCTCAAATTGCGAGCAAAATGCAGCTAAAAGCTTTTACACCTCAGAAAATACATCAGAACAAAACTGCCTAGTATTCTCTCCAGGTCTGTGAATAAATGCCACTGAATTTTCAGTGGTTTGTAGCTATGAAATGAGGCAGGAATCATTGTCTCTTGCTAGCCATATTCTTGGTACCAACAAAATAAAATCAGAAGAAGAAAGAATTCTATGCTCTGAACCTTCCTTACATTACTACTTGTGATGGATTATTTCTACCACCTCCAAAACCACTCATGCTTTTTAAATACAGCAACTTGTATACCCAGGTTAAAAAAAAAATTAAAACTCACAACTCTGCAATAGAAAGAAAACTCATTCTTTTCATATATGACAACATACATTATGTTGGATCACTGAAAGTGTTTCTATAGCAGACTCAGAAAGCATAACCAGACTATGAGGAAGACTGACAGCTGACTTCAATACTCACTAAAAAATATTTAGCTGCACAATTAACTCTGACTGGACAGCAAGTTTTTAGATAGTCAAATGAAAATTAATTCTGCCCTAAGACTCTTCTCTGTAATTCCAGATCGTAGCCACCTGAGCCTGCCAAGAAAAGCATGCTCAGAAAGAATCCTATTCTCTCCCCTTCAGTTCAGCAGTGGTGGAAAGTCCCCACCAGAAAGACAGTTATGTCACTAAAATCATACTTTCTTGTAAAAAAAAAAGGAAAAAAACCCCATTGTTTAATAGAGAAAAGGCTAATGAATGATTCAGTGAAATAACAATACGATTTTTAGGAAGTCTTGCATGAAAACATACATTAAAAGGAACAGTGTTATCATAGTAATAATGTATAATTATCCCTTCACATTTATCGTGCCTCAAATAGACTTACTAAAGAAGGCAAGAACTAATACTCTCATTTTACATCTAGCATATCACAGAGCAAAATATCCCTCTCAAAGTTGTGCAGGAGGGCACATAATGGATTCAGGCATCCTGCATAACTTTGCTTTTTACTATATAACTCTACTTCAGCAAAAAGACCAACCAACCGAAACCAAAAGGAAAAAAAAACCCAAAAAGACAAACAAAAAAACCCCCCATATGAGATTCTTTGCAGAAGAAGAAAACAGTGTTTTACGGATCTCTGACTGTGTGATGCATCAAAGCCTTCCTACAGAATTCTGCAACCTGGAGTATCTGTTTGTCAGGCTTCAGAATCCAGGGAAAAGTAACAGTTTAAAAATGATAAGAGATGAAAAGAAGCATTTTATCCAATTTCTAAAGTTATTTCGGTACTAAATAAGTTTATAAAACAGCACCTATCTACCCCAGTACTTGCACACAGACTTTGTGTGACACAGCTATTCAGGGACCCCATTCTCAGTATATATTAGGATGTTCACATACATCAACCTGCTTGCTATATTTCCAGAAAACGTTGTATAAAGGTTTATACTTCCAATATTTATTGAAAGCCCTGTGAGTTTCCCAGCTAGATAAACACAAACACACACAAACACACACACACACACACACACACACACACACACACACACACACACGCACACACACGCACACACGCGCACACACACACACACACACACACACACACACACACACACACACACAGCATTACAGAAGTAAACGAGAAGGTGAATAACCAGCTGCATTTTAGGACTGAAGGACTGCAGCTTGTTTTGCTTAGGACTTTGCAATTTTGGGGGTGGTCTGAGCGCTGCACCAAGGCAGAGCCTTGTTTTGAATCCTATATCCTAGCTGAGGGATGTGGCAACGTGCCACCCGTGGCAGCTGAGGGCACATCAGAAGGCAGGTGCCTCCCAGCAACCTGGAGACTCGTGGCAAGTCCAGTGTGGGGTCAGATCATCCCGAGCAACAGGCCATGGGGTCACAGGCCTGAGGCAGGGATTTGGGGCATGTCACAACCCGCAAGGAAGGGCTTGAATTACAACGAGCAAGAAAACGCTAAGGCTGAACTGTATTTTAAGCATGTAATCTCCCATCATGTGGTATTATTCAGGAAGCTGCTTGAGCTCGGGGGTAGCAGGGCTTATTCTCTTAGTGAGAGCTGGTGCGTTAGCAGGAGATTATTGCGGGGCAGGGAACAGAAAAGGAAAAGGATTGCAGTGCCTGTGACGTGGGAGGGAAAGGAGGTTACGCAGCATGAGCCGGAGAAGGGAAAAGATCCACAGGCGCAAGGGGAGGAGCATGTGACAGTCCCCGTGCCTGATAATGAAAGGGCTGACAGCCTCTCCGGCAACAAAAATCAGTTGTTTGGAATTGAAACCTGAATCCCAAAGCAAGAAGTCACTGAACATCCATTTTGAAGGAAAAAAAAAAAAAAAAAAACCAAAAAGAAAGAAAGAAGAAGTGTTAACTGTGAAATATATATTAGATTAGTAGCTATGGGATTAAGCTAAGCGTTCCTGTACAGTTTGCTGTACAGGAATTATCCATCCAGATATGCAAAACCTGCTCACTTGATAGATGGCTGAAGTCCTCAAAAGCAGGCTGGATAAGCTGACTCTGTTGCTTTCACTAGGGCTGAACCTGTGCCAACCTTTTTCAGAATCAATACCTAGAGATGCTTCCAAGGCATCACAATAAAGTGTTGGCTTTGTTACAAATGAGAAAGCACCCTCTCCAGATCTGCATGTGCCTGCTGCCTTTTGGACAGGTTTGAGCTTCTAAATCTTTCATCTCTCTTGCAGCAACACAAAAGAACTACTGTGCACTTAAGGCAACCAGTGGGGATAGGGAAGGTATTTAATAAGGTTCACTGCAGTTTCAACAACCAATTTATATTTCTCCAAATGAGATAAAAAGTAATAAGGCTGCAAATCCCTCTAGTTAAGACTATCACATCTCTGTATGCATATAAGAGTAAGCAGCTGCTAATTCAAGTCACTGATTTACATTTACCAGACATATGAAAGGCTAGATACTTTTTTTCTAAAAAAATCAATACATGAATTAGTAAGGGTTTGGGGCACACAGGCTCTTGTCATGGTCGTTCCAAGTGCTCTTTTGTCATCTTGTCAGGTGGAAATCAAGTAAAAAATGGTTATTATTCTTTTTTATTGGAAAAGGCAGCAGTACAGAAGCAGTATGCCTGTTCCTTCTCTGGAGATTTTTTCCACATATTTGCTATCTTTGATTTTCAGTGTTTCACTTTTGCACTGATTTTCCCCTGTAATTCTTCTGCATTCTCTGCTTTATGTTCTTCTGGGCTCAGTAAGTGTTATGACACCCAGTCCCTCTTTTTTAAAGACCTGCAGAGTTTTTAGTACTGTAGATAGGTTCCAAAACTTCATTAGTGCTTCCTGACCACACTAGGCTTAAAAACCCAGATCCCATAAGCTACATGTAAATCTATTATCAAAAGCTGTTTGAAAAAAACAGTTTAAAAAAGCCTTTGCAAAAACTGAGACTGCTCTTGGTAGTTCCTCCATAAACCTTATCTGATATTGCTCTAGACATTAAATATGACCATAATGCCCCTTATTGGGCTTTCTTGGGTGCCATGACTAGCCAGTCAACTCAAGTGTTGTTTTGGAGGGTGGAAAGATGAATGCAGAGGGGCAGGAGAGCAGGGCAGCACAAGCATCAATGGGAGAAAGCATGGAAGAGATCCCTAACAGAGGAACTTCAGCCACTGTAATTACCAGAGCCCCAATTTAACTGTGCTACACTGATTTTTGCAAAACGAGCTTCTTATCTATTAAAGATGAAGCTGAGAGCTTCAGTTTGATGGCCTAGTTCCTTTCTAAGGCTATCTCCAGAGATGCAGCCTTCCTGGTGACTTTAACAGCACCATTCCATCAGTTTCTTTAAATCTTGGATATTTCACTTCATATTACCTCCATTATCAAGTTGCTTTGTTCAGCAGCTTTGAAATATTATATAACACCAATCTCCCTTGTCCCCTTGAATACAAAATATTACTATTAATCCTTTTGTAACTGTGAATCTAGGTTATATAATTTCTTCTGTAGACTTTTTCTAAAGTTGACAGAAAATGCAGAAGAGGTCTTTTCCTGATTTAAATTTTAGAACTTGTTCCAAATGAAAAACTACTCTATTGGCCTTTAGGCAGTATATCAACTGAGGCAGACATATTAAAGCAAAACATAGAATGCACTGAAACAGATAAGGTGCTGATAAAGTCTTCTAGGCATTTTCAAATCTGTAGACTGAAATCATTATAGAACTTAGACATGTATCAAAAAAATGAGGCTGAACTTCCTCGTAAAGAGGAGCTTTGGCAGTTTTATGCCATGGTATTTTAGAGATTCTAACTTCAGTGTTTATCTTTTCTTACAAATTGCTCAGAAGTTACTCGGGTAAAAAAAAATAAACATTCTTTCTAGATGTCTCTGACACATGAAATACATGCTAAAACTTTGTGAGAAGTACTAAATACATGCTAAATACTGTGAGAAAGTTAACAATTAGAGTCTCTACATTCACAATCAGAAGCATCATAAGCTAAGTAATTTAACCAGCGATGATAAAATAAATTATATTCTTTTTAAGGCTATGCACCTAGAAGCTGCTAAATGAAAAGTGACTTTTACTCAGTGGGCAAAGATGTTAGATGAATTTCAAGTCCTGCAGATTAAAAAAAAAAAAAAAAAGAAGAAATGTTATCTTTCTTTGTGCATTGAATTTAATTCAGATTCCCATTCAGGCCTGAATAAACTCAGTGGGCATTCTCCATTTATCTTCAGTTGAGCTTGAGCTACAGATCAAGCTCAGGAATCATGTCACAGCCCAAGAAGAGATACTATTGTACTGCCATTGTCTCTGCTGATGGAACAGACCCCTCGCTGAATAAGCTTCCGTTCTGAAATTTCATAAACCAATAGACCAACTATAATATTCTAATTTAGTAACTGAGAAAAATTAAAATCAGAAAAGTCCATTCTAGAAATGCCAAAAAAAAAAAAAACAAAACAACACTATATTTTGTCTTATTTTATTGCATGGGACCTGTTGTAGGAACAACCCCAAACTTCCAACGTTTAACAATACGAGGGCTGTAAACAGTAAGTCTGTGTACAGCAGACTGCCCAGCACTGTGTCCAGAGGAATTCTTAATATGTCCAAGGATGGGGATTCCACAATTTCAGTGGGCACCTGGGCCATTGCTATGTCACCCTCACAATAAAAAAGCTTCCACTCTGTTAAAGGGGAACCTCCTGTGCCTCGGTTTGTGCTCACTGCCTCTTGTCCTGCTTCTGGGCACCACTGAAAAGAACCTGACGCTGTTTTCTTTGTACCTTGCTCCAGACATTTAAATACATTGACAAGATCCCCCTGAACCTTCTCTTCAGCCAGGCTGCACAGTCACAGCCCTCTCAGCATCTGGAGCCTCACTCCTATGAGGAAAGGCTGAGAGAGTTGGGGTTGTTCAGCCTGGAAAAGGCTTTGGGGAGACCTTAGGGCACCTTCCAGTGCCTGAAGGGAGCCCACAGGAGAGATGGACTTTTTACAAGAACTTGTGATGACAGGACAAGGGGTAATTGGCTTCAGACTGAAGGAGGATAGATTTAGATTTGATATTTGGAAGAAATTCTTCTCTGTGAGGGTGGTGAGGCCCTGGCACATGTTACCCAGAAAAGCTGTGGCTGCCCCACCCCTGGAAGGGTTCAAAGCCAGGTTGGATGGAGCTCTGAGCAACCTGGGATAGTGGAAGGAGTCCCTGCCCATGGCAGAGGGTTGGAACCAGATGATATTTAAAGTTCTTTTCAACCTAAATCATTTTATGATTCATCAGAAGAAGAAGAAACAATCAAAGTGTTCAGTCATCATTGTGCAAATTAGTTACTATGGCTCCACTGCCTCTTCAAATTAATCTGCTACTTGACACAGGTAACCCTGGGAAAAAGAAACTCCCTTCTAGGAAAAACTTCATACTTTACTTTCTCTCATGCTGAATAGCCTTCGAAGCCCACAAAATCCATGAGACAGCATGAGAAAATATCAGCCACAGCTATACCACATATTCTGCTGAAACAGAAACCTGAAGCTGTGGGTTTAGGAGCAGACACGAGTGTGTTCACACTGCACAGCAAACGGGGAGGAGGCATTTGCCCCTCTCACCTGCACAGCACGGCTCACTGTCCCACTGCCAGGGAGCACGAAGACACTGCTGGCCTTTTGCTGCTGACTTTGTTACAGTCCTCCATTTTCTAAACTTTCACCTGTAATCTTGATAAATAAGACCTTACAGGGCATGTTCAATGAGTTCAGTAAGATCTGTGGCTAATCAGGGCAAGAGTAACCTGTAAACACTACAAATGTCATTTTTTAAAGGAAAAAAAAAGAGAATGCATTTTCCCCTAGTATACAGGATATTTGCTGGCTGTTTTATGTTGTTGCTATGGTCTTGCTTCTGACAGAAGTTTTTAAATAGGGGCAAATATTCCTCCCATCCCCACTTCTTTTTTTCTTTTTTTTCTTTTCTTTTTTTGTGTATCTAAAGAATTGGAAAGAACAACAGCAAATGACAATGCTTGTGGAGATCTAGAAAAACTATATTCATGATTAAATTATTAACCAGGACTTTCTATACCAGGAAGGAAGTATCTAGGCTGAGACAGACATTCCTCTGCTTAAAATTCAGTGTGAAACATATGGAAAGTGATACACCAGGATGAATTTTGAAATGCTTATACAGAATAATGTGGGAGCCAACCAGCTGCTGTTTAATTTAGATTGTGCAGTGCTTAACCAGTGTCACCTGGCTACAACAGGGAAATAAAAGGTTAATAAAACTCACTACAGCCAAGTATTAAAAGAAGGAAACTTTCCTGCATTGCTCTGTCAAGGTAAATATTGGTAATTTCAGCCCCTTTGCTTAATTGGAGATTTCCCTACCAAATATATCAAAATATGCAGATTTGAACCAGTTCTAGAAATGAAATACTAACACAATGTGAACTGAAATAAAGAGTAACCTGGCTCAGTAACAGTTACAGGAACTTGCCCATAATGACAATGCATTTCAGGAGACTGCCTGAATACATAAAATTAATTTAAACTTAGGCATTTTTTCAGTTACATGAAGCTTAACAAATTTGAGGGAAATGTGTGAACACATGTTAGAATTCCTCACTCTTAATTGAATCACTGGGCTGCAATTAAAAGCCTGGACCCTGGAAAACAGGTTATAAAGCATAGCACGGAATGTTTTTTACATCTATTTTTTTAAAAAAGTAATGTTTTCAAGAATCCCCACAGAAAGTAAATTTCTGGCATGCACAACCACTAGACATCATATCTCTTTGCTTATGAGGGCATTTCCATACCAAGCTTTCACATTAGCTGTGGTTGATTGCATTCAATCCAGCACTTCCCATTGACTTCTAAGGGCTCTGGAGAAGGCCATCAGTGACCTAATGTTTTCTACTTCTTCTGTTTAAGTTTCTTTGAAGCTAAAAATAGATTTTTCAGTAGAACATCTTTCCTCTTTCTACTTCAACTATATTATTCTAAGCCAATAACACTTTACATTGGAAATATGTACAGCTGTGGTACTTCCAGAAGCTGTGACATTCTGTTAATACACACCTTCAATTTTATTAAAGACCTTATTAAAACTTACCCTGATTTCTCAATGTTAGATGCTAAGCTGTGGTTACAAGGCTGAGTTCTCAGTTTTATCCTAGAAAATGTGCTTCTGTAAATAGAATATCACCAGTTATTTTCCAATTATTCTGTGACTTAAGACACAGCACCACTAATTTCTGCAGAACAACTAACTCAACAAATTGGAGTAGTTTTTGTTTCTGTCACTAAGGAGCCTATGTGGTCAACAGCAGGATAACTGAAGAAAAAAGGTTTGATGATCTCTGGTTTAGATATCTGTCAAATGACAACAAAGATCATGGTCTTGTACTTGCAAACTACTGATAATCTGAACTAAAGCAGACCAGCATTAGATAGAATTTGACCAGTGAATTCATATGACACATGCCATGATGCTCCCTACATAAACTGAACTGATATGCTCTGAGGATACAATTACACTTATGATCCTAAAATACATAACCTTGGAGAGAGTTCCTAGGAAGGAAAACAAGAAAAATGAGTAATCAACATTTCCACTGGGAAAACAATCTCACTTTAGTCTTCAGGCTCCACCAAATATTCCCACAGCCAACTTTAGCCTGCTTTGGAGGTCCACATTCAAGTCTCAAAAGTGCTCTTAAAACCCCCAAACAAATAAATAAACCATAACCAAACCAAAACCAAACAAAACAGATCGCATATTTATTTTACCACCTAATGACAAGCACTAGTACTACATTACTTGGCAGAATTAGAATGAATTAATGAATCCGTGAAGCACAAGTTTTTTTCCGGGATCTCAGGACTTGGATTTTACTTTTAACTGCTTGTGACTCAGTCTCGACTTTGTATTCAGACATATGGAATTGGAGAATTCATTTTTGCGTGGTCTCTAGTATGTAAAGTTGTACTTTCACCCAGCCACAAGGAAAGACACCATATGAGTGGCTAAAAGAAGTGGTATTTTCATATTATACTGAAATTACTGGTCCACACAGAATTATGATTCAGGCAACAATTAATGGAAGATACCACTGAAGTCCAGTTTATGCTTCAGTAAGTGTCAGAGTTTAGAAAGTTTCCATCTTAGTTTCCAGTACATTTCTCTCTTAATATTTGCACAGCAATATTTTTTTTTTTCATCCATGACCTGTCTCAGAATTTTTCTGCTTGTCCACTCTTTTCTGTTGAGAAGTACATCTAAAATACTTAATCCAGATTTGACCTTTCTCAAATTTAAATCTCAGCTTCCAACTGGTGACAAATTTTAAAATGCTGATTTTTTCTCTCTCACACTAAGACCAAATAAATTGCTCCTTCAGTGTGGCTCTTCAGACCCAAAGTGCTTCTCAAAAACCTGAGGCAGTCTTTAGAAGGATTAAAAAACTATAATAGGATAACCCCTCAGAAATCAATAAACAAACATCTAATAATGTAATGCACACCACTCAATTTTCTATATCAAGTGAAACATTTCTCAGTAATTGAATTTACCTCAGATCCTTTAGGAATGTTGATGATCCACACAGCTGCCTGAAATTAAAAACTGGAACATGATTCTAAGTAATTTTATTTAATACACAATAGAAATTTATCACTGAAAGACCTGTGTCAAGGGTCCTACAGCATCTTATCTAAAAGGATTGTGATGAATTTTCACTTGATTCAGCAGTTGCCTATGTTTTTATTACTAAAGCCTCCAAAGTACCTGGTGAAAGCACCACTGACACGATGAAGTATCACACAGTGTGAGTGGTGCTGCATACTAAAGGAGACCCAGGCTGGGGGATGTCCCCAGTGCAAAACTCTCAGGCCAATTCTCTGCTGCCCCACCACTGCTTCTCTGCACTTTAACATAGCACTGAAGACCCTGCTCTCTAACTCCTGACCTTACAGCTGGCTTGGAGGTGAAAAGATAGTAAAAGGTTGTATTTTGGTTTTTCGTACTTCAAAGAATATTTTTATTTCCTATAGAGGTACTACTCGGAGATAAGAAAGCAAGGAATGACCTGGTAGGATTGTACTATTAACTATTGTCCATTGAAATAAATCTATGCCTTTTTTCCACAGAAAATGTAGTTTTACAAAAGCTGTTATTTTCTACAGCATCAGCTTTTCCTTGCTGCTGCATACAATATATTTTCAGAAACTCTGTTTTAGCAAAAAAGTATATTATTGTAATTATCCTGCTAACTGAAAAGAGAGGCACCAGAGGTATCAATCAGCTGATGTGAACCAAAGGAAAGACCCTGATGCCAGCCTATTAGCCAAGACTTTTATCCCAGTAACTGTGTGTACCTTTGGCACACATAGAACGAGCTGTTTGAGAGAGCTACTCTGTGCAATTCATAATGATTTTTGCTCAAGGCAAGAGGGATAACAAACAACCACCCTTTCAGCAGCCAGAAAAGGCAGGGGTGGACACTGCCCAGTGAGGAGCAGCAGCAAACTTGTGCAGTGGATTCCTACAAAGACACAGCCTCGGCTACTTCCACAGGATGGATGTGACCACTGCACTTCAACGTGGGAGCTGAGCACAGCAAACAAGGAACAAAACCGAATCTGATGCTTTTAGAAATGAAGTCATGGCCTACTTTTACTTCCTGACCCCAGGCAAATGATTGACATTGGAGCAGACTGTGACCTGTTTAGACTGGTTTAGTGTGTCAACTGCCACCTGGTTTTATGTCATTGAACATGTAATGAGGCTCACTAAATAAGGCAGACCTAACCTAGAAAACTGCATCAGTCTTCACTTATATTTTTAGGGTGATTTCTTCTCAAATAAATTTAAATACCAACCTGAGTCATCCACTGTGAAAGGCTGTACAAGCTTTCCTGTGCTATCAGGAGAGATTAAGGATTCTAGGCAGTTACTTGGTGTCACTTTATCCTGGCTTGGGTGATTTTTCTTTCTTTTTACTTTTGTTAAGTTTTTTTCAAATGAACTCTCATATTATGTGTTGAAAACCTGCAGAGAAATGGCATGCCAGATCCAGAAGCTTCTGTGTTTCCAGGAGAGAAGAAATACCAACACAAAAAGGGAGAAGTCATGGGCCAACTCCAGTAACTGCTCTTCTCCAGTGACAAGTTAACATTAACTATTTTTATTACTAGCATTGGATCCAGGTGAGGAAGCAGGAATCCTTCTGCACGTTTTCCTAAAGGTGACCAGTGCAGTTGTTTCTGACAGGACTGTCCCATCCTGCTGCACTTCTGGGTGCCCTGCTGAGAGAGCCATTACCACCCTGGAGCTCACCTGCAGTGCCCAGGGGAAGCTGAACACTTGCTGCCTTTTTTTCTGCACGCCCTAACAGTGAATCAGCCTTGTCACAGAGCAGGTTTGTGGCAGCCCTGGCTGTGGGCAGGCTCTGCCCTTGCAGGAAGCAGCTGGTGGGCAGGACTGAGCTGGGGGAAGTATTGTGGCCCCACACAAGCCCCAGGATGGGCCATAACAGTGTGACTCCAAGGCCAAAACCAAGCTTCATGCTTGGCTTGCTCTCACAGAGATGTATTCCTACTGCTGCTCCTAGTAAGCTCACAAGAGAAGTAGGGCATGTGTCAGCTGAAGCTTAACCCTTTTAAATTTTTTTCCCCTGACTGAACACTTCTTAAAGAAGGATGATGATTTAGTCTCATTTTCGATGTTATTGCAGCATTGGAAGGTCTTGGATTAGGTTTTGGATGTTCAGTCGACTTCTGGATGTGCTGCAAAGCAATGGCTTTAGGCAGTGCCTATGTTTTGAAAAATATGCAGATACTTTCTGTGAGTTGTTCAAACTGCAGTGCTGGGTCTAAACTCACTGACCTACTTTAACTTGTTTTTTGAGTGGCTGAGTTTCAGACTTATCTTCACTTTATCTGGATGTCAAATATTGCTCACTTTTCAGAATTATTGTGCATGGCTCTGTCTGTAGCCGATCTCTTCTCTGGGTAGGTGGTTTCCTGCCCTAAATTTTCGTTGCTAATTGTAGTCATTCCTAATGCACACCAAAAACAGTGTTCCAGGCTACAATATCACCAGTGCATGCTCTCATCCCCGAGAGGCCTTCAGACATCTGGGGCATTATGCAGTTAAGTACTTTCACATCTGAACATATTGAAACGAGCACATGTGAAAAAATAATACTTGCAAAGTGTTTGCTGCCTTGAAACTGAACAGCTGGCAGGCTATCAGAGCACCAAGTCCATTTGCAGGGACGGAAACCAAGTGTTTAAGGAAAGATCAGCCACCAGGAGTCACACATGGTTGGGCTGTCAAATTGCTGGAGAGAGATGCCCATCTTTGAAGGCTCCCCATTCACAGAGGCAGCTGCCCAAACTCTGTCAGTTCGTTTCATTTGTTGGGAAACATGGCCCCAGATCTTGGTTCCTGGTGGGCAGATGTTGCTATTCCTGTGTGGTGCTCCCATCCACTTCCCAGGAGCTGTCTGTCGGCATCTCTGCTCTGCGGCACACGCCAACTGTTGTCACACGTTTTTCCCTTGCGAGGAATTTTCATGCTTCTCTGCAGACGCAGTTGTGCAGACCTAAGTTTCACCAATCTGAAAAAAGAATAGCAGTCTCAGACATTCAGAGACTTCCGCTCCCTTCGCTGAGTGCACTTCAGTCTCTGCCACGTGCTTGGTTTGTGGAGTGGCTGAGATTCCCCCCTAGATGGTGATGCTGATGACTGGCTGTGCTGCCATTTCTCCACACACCTTGGTGTAGGAGAGAAAGGGCTGTGGAGCCCTTAGCTGGAAGCCAGCATCAGCTTGTGCACTGTCTCCTGTATTTTGCTGGCGTATTATTCCAAATTTCTCTGTGACAGCTCTAGCAGGTTCACATTGCCTTAGACTGTCTTGACTCTGAGTAGCTCGTAGATGTGGGCACAGCGTGGATGCCACACCAGTCACAGTATTTTTACTTTGTCCTAGCAACACCTCAAGACACTGTGTTGGTGGTGATCCAGCTGGCTGCCAGATTTTATTGAGTCATTGGCGGAGGAGAGCTGCCTGCAGCAGAAGTGCTGTCCTCACGCCCCATCTCCTCCTTTCTGAGCAACGCCCAAGTGCCCCTGAGAGTCCTGGCTCCCAGAGCCCTCTCCTGTGACTTGGCACAGTTCTTTCATTCTCCCAGGGCAGGAGGAAGTGCCAACACCCAGCACCTGTTTGGTTTTAGTGTGTGCATCATACCTGACCTGGTCAGAGCAGCAGCATGACCCAGCCAGGGCAGAACATCGGTACACTTGGTGCCAGGATGAGAGGGTGCAAACGGCTTTGACATGATCCAGGCAGGCCCAAAATAATCTCAGCTCTTGGCAGAGTTGACACAATTTGTATGAGGAGACTTCAGGCTAGTCAGAACTCGTCGGTAAACATGTAGATATGATTTTTAAAAATGCATGTGAAACGTTTGAAAAATTCCTCTTCTTCAACTTGGGGTTGTTCCTCCCCACCCTTCATTTTTGGATTTACAAAAGTATGTCAGCGGATGGCAAACATCTTGCATGCAAATTCCATCTATTTTCCAGATATTTGGAATATATATGGCTCTCAGATACCACCACCAAATGCCCTGCCTGGGGCCCTACCCTGTGCTCCTCCTGAACAAGGAGAATTGCCTCATCTGAGCATACAACATTATTTTTCCTACTCCCATCGTGGCACAGGGCCACTCCAGCAGGGCATGGTGGGGCCTCATGGCCAGTCCTGTCCCACCACCTCCACAGGGAGCAGAGGTGGTTGGGGAGCAGCCCCAGCTCTGCCACGAGGGAGGTAAGGGACGGTGACAGCCTGTCGTGGTGCCAGGGCCCTGCCACACACACCAACAGCCCTGGTCAGATGCATTTTTAAACAAACAACTTCACAGAAGAAAATACTGGAAATTTAGCACCAGCAAGGACTCATCCTGGCCCATACCCTGATGGTCAAGACAAATATGGTACAGCAACAGAGCCTGCTCCTCTGCTTCAAGCTACACCCATGTGCTTGCAGAGGGAGGAGTTAATGAGTTTACTTAAATCTCCCTACTGGTAAAATCCTTGCTCCCTACAATGTAGCTGTTGTATCATGCCAGATGCAAACCCTTGCTGCACAGAAACCCTGATTTTTTATTACTTTTTGTAATAAGACCATAAACAGAAGCTTCTTCGGCAAACCATAAAATTTTAAAAATATGCATGTTATGAATGCTTGCCCACTGCTCCTGCAGACACCTGGTTTCCCAAAAGGGCTGCACAGGGCATGGGACTGGACAGCTATAGGCTCTGGAGACAGACCCTGGTGCTGTGCCTTCCACTGGATCATTGCCTTCTGTCCTGGAACCAACTGCTTGTCTACAAAAACCAATGGTGATCTGATTAAAACAAAAGATAAAAAGATACATTACCCCTCCTGTGCAAAGCTTGCATGCTCTCTACATTCCTCGGTGCAGGTGCTCCTAACCTGGCTTTAAAAAAGAACTTTTCTCAAGTGGTAAATGATGCAGACTCATTGGGAACACGCTGGATTTAGATATGCAGGTTCAAAACCCCACAGCTGCTTTTGCAAGAGGCCTCTGCTTTCCCTGGAAGAGAGACATAGGCTCAGGCCCTGCCCAGGCAAAGCCACATGCAAGAACCAGGAGTTACTCACAAGAATGCCTGAGATCAAAATTTTATGGACTCCATCCTGGCAGCATGGCCATGTGCCGGACTTCTTTTAAGTTGATACGAATCAATCACAACAGAGTTTATCAAATACTTTCTTGCTTACAGAGCCATAGTTTACTTCAATCTAAATATGTAAGCCCCAGAAGTGTTCGCAAATTTAATGTTGTGTTCTTTTTTTTTGTTTAAGCTGGGACAATAACAACTTGCATTAAAACCTTAGGAACAGTTCAGAGTGACACTGTACCATTAAAAAAAAAAACCAAAACAACAAACCACCAGAAAGCCACCATGGGAATTATAAATGATGGGGCTGGCACAAGGAGATGAAATTCACAGGCATGGCTGAGTTTGAAGTTGTCATGGTACCACTGCTACTACGTGTGAATCACAGCACCACCAGACCACCCTCTGAAAAGCAGCAGTTTCGCCTGCACACAAAGCAAGCAAAACCTCAGAACAAACTGTTCTGTATCTTCCAGGAACTCAGTGTTCACTCTGATCTAGTTGTCTGGATCCAAAGTTTTGAAAGTAGGGAGATTTTGGAAAAATTAGTAATTTTCTGCAAGCTAGGCTGGACTCCACATTGCCATGACATTATCGAGTTGCAATTCTACAACCTGTGGATTAAGTCAGGAGCACCAGAAAGAAGTACCTTGTCTGTGGCAATAATAAAAATGAACAGAATCCCTGTCAGTAATCAATGCTTTTATTGCTATTAGCCCTTTTGTGCTCTGCTACACATTGTAGTGTG
Organism: Orthonyx spaldingii; assembly: GCA_013397795.1. Classification (NCBI taxonomy): domain Eukaryota; kingdom Metazoa; phylum Chordata; class Aves; order Passeriformes; family Orthonychidae; genus Orthonyx; species Orthonyx spaldingii. The sequence goes on along the minus strand of VZTJ01002567.1, from coordinate 1,366,080 downwards.
GATAATCCATCACTATCTTGTTAAACTTATTTTGCAAATTTTTACTTGAATATGTGGGCTAAGGTTTGTTCCCTTTATTGCTATGCTCCTAATAATAGTGTGCAGCCAAGTGTAAAATATCTTCTGTCTTCTCAATTAACAGACTATTAAGCTTTCCCCTAAGAGTAATAAACTCCTGAAAACTGACAGGGGCAGGAGTCCACAGATACATCTTTTTCCCTAAACTGCAGGTTTCTCTTTCCAGTTCTGTGTGGAATGCTCTAAACCAGATTTTGCTGAGGAGACACACAGAAGGTATATTCACACTAACTTAACATGCTAAACAGGTGAAAAGTCATCTGATATACAAGTATTTCAAAATATTTCTTCCATCAAGTATTCCTCCAAGTATTTACTCAAGGTACATGAATAATCTTTAGAGACTCCTTCTCAATAACAGATATTTTTCAAGTGGGCCCGCAGGGTCTCTGAGCACCCCTGGAAGAGACAGCTGGAAAAAGCAAATATGTTGTCAGGATGGTTGAATTCACTGACTTAGAAGCATCTGCACTGTTATGAAATAAACGTAGGAGGCCATAAATTTCAGAAGCCTTGCTCTGGATTGAGGAGGTGAGGAAGGCAGAAACTGAAGATAATGTCAAACTCTCCCTCTCCGCTTCCAAATGCACAGTCATTATGGATATCTGGGAAATATGCATATCTGGGAAACAACACGTAGTTTACCTATATTTGTAACTAAATGCACTGTTCTTCAGTCCAAGTCTCCACGTTCCCCACACAAAAGGCAAGCAAGGTCAGGCTGCAGAGGTGAGGTGTTACCACACTCATTAAGTTACGCCACAGGAGAGCCAAAGATCACACCCAAAAGCAACAAGGCTGCTCTGTTTTCACAGTGCAAAAGTCAAGGCTGGGCATTCACAGCTTAACAGGTCCGGGATCAGAAGACGTTCTTGCACAATTTTAAAAAAGGTTAAAGAATTCCTTCCTGAAATTTATGGTCTGAAGACTTGGAATAAAGACCATCTGCCCCCTCTCTCCCTAGTTTGCTGTAGAGAGCAGCCAGGATCATCTGCTACCTGTAACTTGGCTCTTCTTGGTGAGTGTGCAGCCCCAGTGCGTGCACAGTAATAATATGGAGAAAGAGAAGGTGCAAGGAGGTTCTTTTACAACTTATGGAGTAGGTAAGGTTTTCTAGTTCATCAGACTCTGTTTAAAACAATGGCTGGTTTGAAACCTGCCCCATAGCCATGCTGTACTAGCCACAATTTGTTATGTTCTTGTCCCTTGCAACCAGAAACCAGGAAAATTCCCTAAAATTCACTACTAGGAAGTCCCATTGCATTGTTTTTCAGCTTGCTGTGATAAGATGGTATTGTCAGCACTAACCTTTAACTAAGCAAAACCTGGCCTTGGGTTCTGTGTGAGGACCACACCCACACCAGGATATACTTCTCTGTTAGTTAAAACCAACTAAGTATAAACAAAGGGAGGCACCTGGGGACTCGGAGTCAGCTCCCTCCACATAGCCTCTCCTGCTCTTACCTCACTACTACTCATTTTTCAGATCCAAATGACATTTCTTTTTTTTTTTTTTTTCCTTCTCTGCGCAATTTAATAAGCAACTTCTTTTTCATCCCACCTTTGATCTTCCCTTTTCTTCCTTCATACTTATTGGGTTCGTAGATTTATTTTTTTAAGGTGTAACTGGACAACCCCACAGCAACAGACCCCTTCTGATCACCTGTTTTCTGATCACCTCCATGACACAGGTCGTAGATAATCATTCTTGTTTTAAATTAAGAAAATACACACTCCCGAAATAAGGATAACCAATGCCCAGGTAAAGAATTAATTAAATAAATCTTTCTCCTCCTCTACTCTTGTTTTATTTACAATTTTTCTACATTTCCTATGATAGTGAATGCTTTGGGTTGACTCAGCTCCCAAAACCCATCTCAGTACCATCTGTAACCAGTGTTCCTTGACTAGCTCCAAATCAAGCTCAGTTGTCATTTTGTAGTTCCATACATCCAAATTATTTCCTCTTTCCCTCTCATCTTCCCCTCACCTCAGTCTTCAAAAACTCCTTCAATTCCCACCCTAAAACCTTTCCTTCCAGTCCAACCCGCCTCACTTTTCTCCTCCTTCTCCCAGCTGCCTCTTCAAGTGGGAAGTCATCTTTCTCCAGCGTCAAGAATAAAATTCACCCCACGCAGAGGAGTTGGTGTCAGGTCCACTTAAGTCTTCCAAAGAATTTCACCTCAGATGACTTTCCCCTCTCCTCCTCCTCCAAACTCATTCCTTTCACAATGCTTTTCAACAATGACCTCAGCCAGATTCCTTCACTACTGCTAACTTGTACCAGCACTTAATGTACTTTATGTGCCTGCAGTGGTTTTTTCTGAGTTTGTAATAGGCTGCAAATTCCTTGAAGCATGTCTCATTATATTTTTGTATAGCTCCACTCACTCTGCCTCTACTTAATGAATAATGGCTACTCTACAAGAATGCTCACTACACACCCCTCCTGCTTTAAATACCAGCCCTTGCATTGTCAGCTTTCTTAATTTTTCTTTTGTCTGCATGAGTCACTGTACCCATCTTCTGTATGTGTTTACGTACACATTTATGCTCATTGACATTTCTGTCCACAAAAAGAAATGCTAAAGTAACCCCCTGCACCAAAATTCCCTAGTTTCCACATAAATGTAAACATTTTGATTTAGTTGTAGAGTGTCAGCTTCAAAGATTTTCCACTTTTTTATTCTTCCTGGAAAAGTTCCCCTTCCCTCCCAAAAAAAGCCTAACCAGAGAGTATAAAAGCACTGTTTGTGTTCCCCAAGAAAAGCTATTTTAGACATGAGACCCCATGTTTAACTTGCCCTGCTGTTGCTATAAGAAATATATGGCAGATGATAAACAAACAACATGCTAAAAATACACAGAAATCTTGAATACTGGAACTAAGCCTAAGTGAAAGAGCTTTATGTTGAGGTGTAGCCTGGCTGAGAAAAACACTGGTTCCCACAAGCATAGTCACAATAAAGCACTTTCACTGCTGCAAGGTCTTGTTTACTTGTCCAAGCCTATTAGGGGTGAGACCTGCTCTACAATTGCAAGCCTGGGGTCAGCTTTCACAGGTCTCAGGTACAAATTAAAGCCAGTGCCCTGTTTCTGCTTCGGTTACTCACTGGCTTCAGAAACCTTTCTTTCATTTTCTTCATTCACATTGGCTTTTAAATTTGCTCATTTAATGCACTGCAAGGGAGCTACGTTTCCGAAATGTTTCTCTTGCAAGTACATTTTAACCTAGTTTTACTCAAAGGTCTCAGGTGAGATAACACAAGCAGGAGCAGGGTTAGAGAGTGTGATTTAAATAACTGATGCAGACAGGAAGCTGCATCAGAGTTGTGGAGTTTACTGGCTGCTGTGTGATCTGTCACTTGCCAAGATGTTTCTGACCACAGCAGGGTACCACACCACAGCATTCCCATCATCGCCAGGGATGTTGCCATCTGATAGGAATCTTCACGTTCAGGTGCTCTAAATTCAAAGACCAAGCCACATTCTGTGCATTTTAACACACCAAAACTTGAGATATGGCACATTATACTCTCTTGTCTATCTCAGATACACGTGCAGCGGATACTCCGCTAGCACTGAAGTCTCTCTAAGGCAAGAAGTCTTTTTTGGCCTATTTAGCAGAGAAATCCTGACACACAGCATGACCATAAGCCCCACCTGAAAATTCATCAAACTCCACAGACAATTGCAATGCAAACCTGAGGGTCCTCAGTAATAATTTGTGGACCATCCCTATTCACCTCTCTGTGATGACTGTGGTAGTAAATACAACCAGTCCTGACAGGCTGCAGACAATCCCTGAAAGAAATACAGATCTCTGTTTTATCTAGATGCTGTGGAATGAGCCACCCTTGCTCATGGCAGGAAAACTGCAGTGATTGCTGCAGAGCCCAAGTAAGCAGAAATGAGAGAGCAGCTGTAATTTCTGCTGTGGAAAAAGAAAACATGGCAAACAGAATTCCTGCTTTCACAGGAGTCTTATTTTGGCTTTGTAACCTGACTTTGCTCAGATGCTGAAGCAAGACATCCTGGTACCATGATACTCCTCTTTGAGGTCCTTTTGTGCATCTCCCTCTCATGCTGGACTCTCAGCAAGCCCAACCCAGCCATCCTTCCCTCCAGACTCAGGATGGACCACCTACCAGCTGGCCACTGTGCATCCCCCACCCCACGGAGCAGCAGTAGCCACTGTGGCCAGCAAGGCTCCATTACACTGCCCTCTTTCAGTACCTCTTTTAATCCCTGTCAGATCTCAGGTAACAATAGGAATTTGAATAGCAGATAAAAAAGAGTATGTCTCAAGCACTCCTTTGTCCAATTTGCTACTGCAATTGTCTCCTGGCCTTGATGCATTTCTGAAGAGAGGTTTCTGTGCCTCTTCACCTTCTGATCTGGTCCCCACTCCAGGGACTGAATTTTGCCCCACAAATGCTGTTCTCATTCATCTGACCCTTCCCCTCCTAGTTCCCACTCCAGAATAATACTTGAGTCGAGCAGAGAAGGGGAGTGAACTTCAAGCATCCGGAGTGAAACTGCAAAAAACAAGAAGCTGTGCCCTGCCCTACAGATGTTTCCACAGTTGTCAAGAATTCGATCTCCTATGCTGAATCCTCCAATTCCCTGCAAGGCACAGCATTCCATGCCACAGGCAGCCACGCTCCACATCAGAAAGGACAGCACCGTCTCGGCTCCTGCAGAATCGTGTTTGCTTTAGGCCAACTGGGCACAGGCTCAAAGGGTGACACTGGCACAGCTGCACCATTAATGCAGGCTAACAGGAACACAGAATATGACTGGAAACCAGCTGCTACTTCTGCAGCCCCTAATGGACTGTCAAAAATCTCCATATCCCCTTGATCCAAACTGGGAGATAGAAAAACTGAACCAGGCAGAAATTTATACAGTGCTCAGAATCGCGTATGGCCAGCATTACCATTTACTGCTCCAGGCGCCCTAGGGGCGAGGCACAGCACTTAGCCTGGGTCAGAGGAGACTTCTGCTCCGTGCAGGAGGTTCCCGGGACTGTCAGGAGACATTTTGCAGCAGCATTGTACTGCGTTACAGACATAGTTTGAAATCAAACAAGGGATAAGCAAGCCATATTGTTCTAGTGTAAGCACAACAAAAATGTTTATGTAAAAAAAAAAAGAGATAAATATGGCAGGAAAACTGGAATAGCACCTTTCTGACTAAAGGGAACCGAATTTTCAAGTGCTAGGCAGATGATGGAAGACAATGAAAAAATCTGTTGAAGCCACTGAATACATAAAAAGTTTTACTTTTTTTTTATGTAACTATCTTTATCCCCAGACCTTTCAAGTTTTAAAGAGTGAGATGTATTCAATACAATAGCTGCTGTCAGTTTCTAGACAATATTCCTTCCACTTCTAAATTAATAACTGCAAATCTATGCCATGCAAAAATATGGGACGATTCTTTGGGCTGTGAACATTTTCAGCAGGGGATTTCAGTGCCTTTTCTTCCTCTATCGGAGCTGCCACTGTTTTGTCCGTGTTGAGCAGCTGTCACCAGCTCCCAGCACTTCATCAGATCTCATGCAAATAGCAAAATTTGGCCCCCTGGGAAGCAACCACTGCCTGCACCACCATGGTGCCTTCCCTCTGGGAAACAGGTGGTGGGACAGAATGGGAACAGGCAACAGGCTGCCAGCTGGACCATGCTGAGGACACTAAAAAAAAAAAAAAAAATCCACTCTCATTTTCCTTCTCTGACCTTGAACTTTCAGTTTTGACTCTGTGCCATTTTCAAAAGCAAAAATTTTTTTTTTTTTGGGAAAAAAGGCTTTGTGTCATACACTTTGCTTCTTTCTGCCACAGTAAGCAGCATTCTAAGATAAAGGGGGTACTGGGGGTAGATGCTCTTCGATGTCATCACCTCTCCTCTCAGTGTGCAGGCACTATGCAATGCCTTGGGTGAATACTTTCAGAGGAGACCAAGACACAGCATTCAAAACAGTCAATGCATAACGCAGTACCTTAGGCAAACACTTATTTCAAAGGAGTTGTCTAAAAATATATACTTCTTTTGTCTCCTCCTAACTTCATGGGTGATGACTGGACTCCTGTGTAGTTTAAAGAGGAGATGAAAGGACTCAAAATAATAGGTAAGAGGAAGGGGGAAAATGGCATGAGAGTTAACAGTTCCTTACAAAAGAGACAGACATCACTGTAGGCAAGAATTACCTGAACTGTTCTTTTCAGATTTTCAAACATATTTACATGCTGACCAACCAGCTCTTGGTACTTCTCATAATGAAATGTAAAATATTCTTTAGATTTTGGACTAGGAAGTAAGCGAACCTGCATCACTAATACTCCATGATTTAGGTGGTGGTACCGAGCTCCAGCGTGTGCGTTCAGCCAAACATGTCCTGGGCTCATCCAAAGCCCCGTGGGCAGCAGGGCAGGGAGGGGATTGTGCCCCTCTGCCCCGCTCTGCTGAGACCCCACCTGCAGGGCTGCACCCAGCTCTGGGCTCCCAGCACTGCCAGCACAGGCACCTGCTGGAGCCAGGCCAGAGGAGGCACCAAGGGGATCAGAGGGATGGAGCAGCTCTGCCGTGAGGAAAGGCTGGAAGAACTGGGATTGTTCTGGAGAAGGCTATGGGAAGACCTTAGAGCACCTTCCAGTGCCTAAAGGGGCTACAAGAGAGCTAGGGAGGGACTTTTTACAAGGGATGTAGAGATAGGACAGAGAGAATGGCTTTAAACTGAAGGAGGGCAGATTTAGATTTGAAATTTGGAAGAAATTTTTTGCTGTGAGGGTGGTGAGGCTCTGGCACAGGTTGCCCAGGGAAGTTGTGTTGCCCATCCTTGGAAGTGTTCAAGGCCAGGTTGGATGGAGCTCTGAGCAACTTGGTCTAGTGGGAGGTGTCCCTGCCCATGGCAGGGGAGCTGGAATGAAATTATGTTTAAACTCCTTTCCAGGTCAAGCCATCCTGTGAGCCTACAACATATGACATGAACAGCTACATGAGATTTTTGTTTCCTGGAGTTATCTAATTCTTGCTGCAAATGCTAATGAGGATTTTTTCACTACGACCGTGTTAAATAGCAGAAAATGAAGTGGGATTAGAAAATAAAAGGCACTTGAGAATAACACCTTGTAGCTTGCTATCTTAAATTTCCCCTTCAATCTCTTTTGTCCTTCTCCACTTAAAATAATTGTGGCATAAAAGATGAGTAAGAACCCCAAGTTGCTGGCTCACCACCACACACACAGAGAACAGGCACACACACGTGTGGGGACAGCACGTATCACCTGAGGGGACACAGGCTCCCTGGATGTCCAAAGGTGAATCACATGCTGAGCCATTTGTGAGGCATGTGAGAGTCACTGAGGCTTCTTGAAAAAAAACCCCAAAGGTTTCTTTCAGAGCAGAATGTGAATTCAGGGGTGGGGGGAAAAAAAAAAAGCGCAATTATATCAGCTACTGGAGGAACTTCCATCTTCCACAGAAACCCTAGCAAAGCATTTCCCAAGTCATGGCATACAAGAGACTGGGCATTAGGGCATCCAACTCCACATCATGCTTGAATTGCATCTTATTCTCTCTCAGTACCTGCAATGAGATTCAGGCATGGGGTCTAGTCAGGCAGAACTTGAAAAACTCTAACATTTTGTTAAGAGTTACAGAGGTGCAGACAGGCAAATGGAGAGAGGCAACAACAGACTGGATGTATCTGTCTCCGCGGCTACCCACAACTCATTCGCAGAAGTAACCTTTGAGCTCTGTACTGAAATTTTCAAAGGAATTTGAGCGTGCAAAAGGGTGTGACTCTAAAAGTCAGCAGCAGCTTCAGTAAAGACTGGGGCAAGAGAGCCCCCACTAACTTACAGAGCAGCCCACTTTGCCTCTCATTTAGTGAGAAAGTATCACCACCTCCCTGAGCTAGACTGGATGAAGAGAATCCAGATCTGCACTGTGAAGGAGGACACAGTTATTTCTCCATCTCTCCCCAGCACGCCATAATGCACTGAAGGCACACGCTGACTTTAATTGTGGGAGCAGGCATCAGGTTCATCTAACTGGCACATTCACAAGTCAATTATGTTTGTTTTGCAGTCAGCTGAATTCTGAGCAATTTAATCAGAAAAGTGAGAAATCTGGAAATAGTGACAAATCTCTTTATTCATTAAGAGCAAGCATTCCTTAGAAAGCCAGATCAAAGTGGGCTGCTGTGAGCCTGGAGCAGCATATGCTCCTTCATTAGCAGCATTGATAGTTACCAGCAGAGAGGATTTTTATGCCCCAAGTTTGTGCCATGCTCCCATTGAGTCACTCTGACAATCAAAAGGAAATAAAAATATTACCAGCAATTATTGCCTGCATATCCTAGCCACTGCTCTAGGCTCATATCAAGTCCCTACAGACATTCCCATGAGGGTATTCCACAGCCCTAATGTGCCAAGCTGTGCCATACAGTAGAACATTGTAATTGTATTCCTTAGTTTCAAACCCACATTTTTCTTTGCAAGTTTAGTCAACGAAAAATCATTTGCTTTACTTTTCTTATGTAAAGACACGTTGGTAATACTGCAGTAAGTTTCTCTACTCTTATAAAGGCTTCCATGAGGCACATCCCTGCACGTGACCTATCAGAGCCCACACCTGTCCTTGACACCCACAACGCTAGGGTTAGTTTCACTGAGGAGCAGAGAAGACTGCAGTGCCAGGTCCCATTAATGCAATTGCCACCTCCCCTCCCATTTGGAAATCTTTGAAGCAGAAATGAAAATTTCTTCATCCAGCAACTGTTTTGTGAAAAAACCCATCAACATCACACGCAACTTTCATTTTTTGAGGAACAAGCTGGAGACCAAGCAGATTCCACGTGAGCACAGTTCTATCTGCAGAGTTCACTGGCAATGTGAGGCACTCTGGAGTGAGTTCATTCTGAATCACTAGGCAAATGCTGTTAACATTCACTCAGAGGGGACTGTTTCTTGGGATATCACACCCGTTCCACATCCTCGTCACCCCACAGGCTGTTTAGTACACCACACGCTCAGCTCCACAGCCCTGCGTGTTCTGGTAGACACCGTGCAAGTTTTACTTGGTGTTACTGCACAACTGAATAAATGTAGTGAATTTACAAGAGCCTGAACTCCCCACCAAGTAACAAAAGGAAAGTTAGAGATACTCAGATGCTCCATGGAACTGTCCTAGGGCATCACCACCGGGGAAACAGAGTGTTGGTTTTGCCTGGTGGGAGACTCAAAACCAAAAGAAACACAGCACTGAGGAAAGCACATATTTCAAAAAATTATTTCCAAGCAGCACTGCCATTAGAAGATTAGATTGGCTCCTTAGGGATATTGCTTTTTCAGGTGGCTGCATTTTGCCTCAGGCATTGATCCCTCACATCAAGCCTACTTACAGAGAGAAGAGTCTGTGCAGACGCTGGGCCAGGGTCCTCTCCCTCTGAAGCACAGTTCAGCATCCCTGGTGGCACTACATCCATACTACAAGGTGACGTATCCCGAAAGACAGCATCCCAATCCTATCCCCTTTTGGATACCAGACAATTAAAATGCTCAGTTATACAGTTCAGGAAGCTCTAGCTGAGAACTGTGGACTCAGAATTAACTGTTTTAAAATTACCTTTATGTAGTATATTTTCTACTTTCCAGAACGCTTCCAAAGAACCTCAGGCACACAATTTACTGCTGATACCAGGAAGCACAGGATGATTCATGAAAATAGCTGTTAGTGTTACCCACGACAGTCACGACCTATCCTATGTGCTCACTTGCAACTTTACAACTCCAGACACCGTGTCTGGAGACCTTGGAACAAAAATTTTCTAGCGAAACAGCACTTGCACACTAATGCTGCAATCCATCATTTGCACTAATGTCATAAGCTGACTTAAGAACTGCAAGATATGATGGAAGTGCACTGTTAAACCTTTGTGTGGGCTTCATGGGCAAATTGTGTTCACTTATTCTACGTGTTTGCTTAAGAACATAAACAGAATAAACTGAGAAGTCTTCTTTGTGATATGAACCAAAGTAGATTTTAGTGGGAAAACAGATCTTTCTGCCCTGCACAAGGGACCTGAACAATGTTTTAACATTTAGAATTATTTTCACGTGAGAATTCCCATTTAGAGGTTTCCAGTTTATGGTCACTGATTTCACGTTAATAAGCAGAAGGGTATTTAAATAAAACATAATACAGAGCTTTGTGAAGTAAAGCTGCTAATCTGATTTGGATTGTTCCATTTCCAGCTGCACAACTCTCCATTTCCAGTCAGTAGCCTTGCTGAAGGCTATGTGTGCCTAAGTTTTGTTGTCAGAAATTTGTATCAACGGCACTGATGCAAAGAGCCCACTAACACTCCAAGAACGGAAAAGTACACATGAAATAAAGCAGATTTAAAAACCATCAAGACAATGCATTTTTCTCATTTATTCAAATCTTCTGCAGGAAGTAAACACTGAAAGATTTAAAAAAACTTCACACTGCAGTATGTACAGTTTTGTGACATCACATGAGGAAATTAATTTCTAATAAAAAAAATGAGACCAGTTAAATTACTGAAGACACATCACAATAAAACTGGTTGTGGTAAAATCCTGAATTCTTATGTATGGCAATGAAAATCAATCCTCCTTTGTTTTACAGGGGTGGAATAGTCCTGGTACAATATTTCAATTACGCAAAATGGAGTCCTGAACTTACATGACTTATTATAGTTGTATGAGCACTTCATGTTTTAAAAGTAGGTTTCCATTTTTTTTTTCCAGACCCTTTTGATTTGAAGCACATTCTTTCACAAAGCTAAAATACCACAGCAGAAGTCATGTCCAGAAGTGGAATACTGTTGTGTTTTGAACTGACCTGACTTGTTAAGACATTTTTTTTTTTTTGCCAACGCACAGATGCACAGGGTCCCCCATGCACTTTTCATGCAGCAGGTAATCACAACTTTAAATAAAAGAATTTTTCTATACATTCTTCCAGACTTGCAACTGTATACATACATGCAAAAGTTTTTAAACCTATGTGATCATATTTACACTTATACATGGAATATACATAACAAAAAAGATTAAAAGGTTTTTTTTTCCTTTGCATTAGAACAATACAAAATATGTATTTTTCATTAAGGAAACCACTATTTACATCACCTTTTAAAAACCAATTTCAACATATTATAGGCGTAACAAGTCAACATATTTACATTATATATAAATATATATATAATATATACTTACCAGTTTACTCCTCTCTAAGATGTGGCAGAGAACAAACTGGTAATATCATGTCACTGACGTCAATGAGAGCTGTAATACTTTCACCAACATTTAACAGGGAAAATTTAAACCACTCATTTCTTTCTTTTAAAAACATTTGTAAATTAAAAATTTAAAAACATCACTACGAGTAAATGGCTAAGAAAAGTGAAAGTTATGGCTGAATTCCCTTTTGATCTCATATAAACTTCTCAAACTGAGCCTCCCAGCTACGTGGTATCAGTAGAGAAGCCCTCCAGCTCTCCACCTTTGATTCTGTGGTCATGTGTTACCCACCATCATCTCCTCAAGCTTTGGCAGAGGAGATACTAGAAACCTGGATATCTGAGTCCCAGACACTTCCCTCTGGAAAGAAAAGGCATATCTGCGTGGCAATTCCAAGTCAATCCCCAAATCCAGCTGCCTTCGGAGCTCTACCAGGTGCTGGTGATATCCCCTCGAGCAAGGCACCGGGCACCCCACAACCCAACTGCTGCAGCCCCAGCCCTTCCCAGCTACGTGGGGCTAAAGTTAATTCAGGTTTAAGTTCCAAGGGGCTGCAACTGCAGCTCTAAGCATGGTATAGGAACAATTCCCTAACTCACTTCCTCACTGCTCTGAGAGCTGGGGGCAGCTTTCCCCCTGCAGTTCAGCTGGCTCTAACTGGGGTGTTTTCTCCCCTCTGCTCCTTTGATGGCGAGATCACACACCAGCACCCACCGATCCTGCACCACTCTGCCTACACAGCTGCTGCTGCCAAGATTTGCCAAGACCCCATTTTGCTTCAAATCTATAGTCTAAAGGCCTAGAGGAGACAGGAGTTGCTGAGAGTACTGAGTGCTACTCAGGAGATGACCTTGGTTTGCAATCCACCTATGGGGACTGGTGGAAATCAAGGATCTTAGAGTTGCTTGGGAAAACGTGGCCAGCCCTACCAGTCTCTCCTGGGGCAACAAACCCAGGTCCTGTGTCCCTCTTGTCAGATGGAGAAGTCCTCAAGGAAAAAAACAGCAACTCCTTGTTACTCACCCATGCTACAAGACAAAAAATAATTAAAGAGCCTTTGGTCCTAAGGTGTAAATGCTGTAAATGTGGATGGGGTAGATCCAAAGAAGACCTCTCTTCCCTAGGGAGGATGTAACACCAGTGATAGTGGGGAATTTTAGAGGAGGAGACTGTTGCCATCTTAGCAGCTGACTGAGCACTCCCTTGGCATGTCCTGCCCTCTCTCAAGGGCCTCACCGTTGTGTTACCTGCTGTTTGAGATTGCAATGTCTGCAAGAGGTAAGATCCTTCCATGAACACCATGTCCCAAAGTTAAATTCTTGTATATTAGCGTTTACTGACGTCTGTGAGAATGGCAATACCCTTTCATTAACATCAACTAAAAAGAAAGCTAAATCCTTAACTGGTCAAACTGTTAACGTTTTAACTTAACTGTTTTATAAAACTTTCAAAACTAAATGTTCAAAAGTATATATTATAACAATAGACTACCCTAGAATAAATACAAAGGTCAGTACATTGCTCGATTCCAGTATTACTTTTTGTTAGGGTCAGACTCTCTTCCCTACTCTTCATCTCAACTTAACTTTGAGGAAGTTTTTCCAACCAGATAATTCCACATCCACTCACACTGCATTTTTCTCTGGAGCCCTTCAAGCAAATTCTAGCCCTGTATTTAGTCTGGGGATCATCTATTATTTTATATAGTATATATTTCCTACCTATATACACATTGTTTCAAGAAAAATAATCAATTAAGACTTTAAAAGACGTTTAATGGATGGAACAAATACCATCTTTTTAATATTTCTACTGGTTTGACTCACATAAAAAGAATTCAGTTCCACTGTCAATCCAAAATATACTTTATCTCATTAATGATTATTCTATGAGACATCTGAATTGTCATTGGGCCATTTAAAAATGCAATATTAAAGACAAACAAAATTTTATTTTTATATTATACTTCAGACAATGACATTTAAAATGATATTAGATTTGTGTGAAGGTTTTAAAATATAAATCTTCTTTGTACAGCCCATTAATATATTATGCTTCACCGAAATAACATAAAAATACATCTTTAAATTGCTCTGTTATTTCTCATAAAAACCAGGGGGAATGCTTTATATCGGATACTGCCAAATATTTGTGTTCCCTAAAAGAAGGTATCCTGTGGAGGGGGGAAAAACAGAATAGTGGTGCATTTTCCAGCTGTCAGACAGGAGAAGTCCCTTTCAGTAGGAACTGCACTGGAAATAGGAGGAACTGATCTCAGGCTGGGGACAGGGACAAGATGGGGACAACAGCTTGCTCTGCCTCAGCAAGCCAAGAGTCTGGGAAAAGGATCTCTGAAACCACACCAGATAGGAAAAGAGCAAAATGCCCCATCACTCATCTCTGCTATGCAGACATGAGATGGACAGAAACAGCAGTTTTGTCATGTCAGTGGCTGGCAATGGTGAAAACAGACAAAATTAAACCAGAGTGTAGCTTTTATTATTTGGGCAAGCCAACTGCTTAGCTGCTTGCTGATGGCAGAGAGGATTATCCGTGAAATCAAGATGCCATAGAGAACTTTTTTTTCAGGGGAGTAAAAAGTTCAGCAAAACTTCTGCTTGCTAATAATTCATATAATTTAGAGGAACTGGATTTTGTCCTCTTGCTCCCCCCAGAGAAATGAGGGCTGCAAATGGAGTTAACATTGACAGGGCTAAGGGGAAAGCAGAGCCACGCAGCTCTTCCCCAGCCAGCAATTCTTTTAAGGTGTCTTGGCTTTGACTGCAATTTTCAGTTCCTCCCATCTCAGGCTGATATTGCCAGATGTTACAAATCACAGCACAGGTGGGGATTGAGGAAAAGGGCAGAGAAGGATTTCTCAGACATATCCCACTATCCATTACAGAACATGACAAAACCACAGTTTTATCCTCAGCGCTACCTGGAAAATTATTCTAAAGCCAGATTTTCTGCAGTGAAAGGGTAGTGCATTAGACCATGCATCAGCTGTTCAGAGAGTAATAAATATTGGCAGATTATAGATTCTTTTCCCTGGTTGTAGGAAGAGGCCAACACATTTTTCATTAAAATCCTATTCCATCTTTGAGTGGAAATCTGATGTGCTACTTTGGTGCAGTTGGTATTCTTCCACAGGGAAGCAGGATGGTGCTGAACAGACAATTCTGCTCATCCCCTTCACAAGCTTTCCAGCATTTTCCTCACTGAATACATGTACTAAGCCTTCTCAATCACACTACTCCAAGAGGCATTTTTGGCTTTCCCCATTTAGGCAGGGAAATGACAGGAATGCGCTGACAAAAGGACTCATGCAGTACTTGCATGGCCTATGAAAATCTGCCTTTTTATAAAAACCTAGAAAAAACCCTTAATTGTAACTAGTAACTCATAACTATGGCTAAGAATTCTGAGGAAGGCATTTGTCAAGAGCAGGGCAAGGAAGAAAAATAGGTTTTACACCACTATTCTGGCAGGACCACAAACAAGATTTAAAAATAACAATACAAATTTTGGAAGCACTAAAAAATACATTTCAGTGCACTTCAATTATTAACACTGACGCAGGTTTTCCAATATGATGAGCTAATACCTTGGACGGACTGCTCCATTTCTTAAAAGTTACTCTTTAAAATTTCACAAAACATATTAAAACATTCAAAAAAAAAGAAAAAAAAGTACACTGTCTCTATGCTCAGGCTTCAAAAAAATAAGGATTATTTTACAGGGAGGGAGGAAACGCAGCATTACCACCACCTAGGCTGTACGCATAACTTTATGTTATACCAAAAGCTTGCAGATCCAAGTAAGACTCTGATCAAAGAGTACTCATAACTTAATCTGGTACATACAGAAACATCTTGTACAAATTACAACCCTTCTAGTTTCCTTGTGACAATCTACTGTAAAGCAAATTTTATCTACATATATTTTAAATAACATCACCAGAAAAATAAAAAGTTTATCAAATGAAAACATGTTTCAATTAGACCATGCTTTTTTTTGTTAAAATCATGCTCAATTTATACAGTAGTCAAGTTCATACTCATTTTTCTTTTCTTTTTTTTTTTTTTTAAACAAAGATTCAAAACCGCTGATTGTAAACTCACTGAGGAGGCTGCAGTTTATTCTGGCTCTTTTTTGATTGTTCGCACTTTTTCCAGAAGTCCATGCACTTCTCCGTTCACACCACCATGCTGATGAGAGGTGTTACTCCCCATATGGCTGTTGTAAGGGCTTCTTAAGTTACTAAAAGGAGTTTTAAGCTCTGTGTCAGATGTCAACTCCTCTTTGATTGTAACATGAGTTGAACTCTCGGTAAACGAAGGTTCATTCCAAATTTCTTTGTCATGTGCTTCTTGGCTGCTGACAGAGCTGCCGCCTTTCTGTAACATGTAGTACAATATTGGATTGGTTTTGGTCAGTCTCGGAGAGTCTTTCTCATAATCATTCTTGTCCATGCCCGTGATCACCCATCTGATGGGCCCTTTCTCACTGGGCATGGAACACATGCTAAACTGGTCGGACTCCAGTCTGGACACCGTGCTCCCCAAATGTTCAGGGAAGGGGGAGCTGGCAGGACTTTTTACTGCCACAGGATACTGAAATGTTCTGTGATCTACACAACTGTTCTGTTGCACAGGGCTTCCCACCAAGGACCTTACTGAGGAAATGGTGAATTCAGGTTTATTGATTGTTGCACTGGTTTTGTTTCCTTTTTTCTTGCCCTCTGTTAGTATGTTATTCCTATGTTGTGACAGATCTCTCTCACAGTTTTCTGAGAGAAGCAGCTGTTTCAACACATTAAAGCCTTTACTATCTCTAGACCAACTCCTATTTTCAGTTTCACTATTTGAACCATGACTTACAGCATATTTAAATTCAGCATCACTTCTGCTGAATTTCAGTTCTTGCTGGTTAAGCAAAGGCCCGTACAGTGCCTCGGTAGGAGAAGCGTGATTGTTTGCAGCATCAGACACATTACTTTTCATCTTTTTTAATGGGCTTTCCAAAGGCTCAGCAGGAAGCTTCCTCTTCTTCGGTACCGTGCAAAGACTCTTGGATTCAAGGTGTGTCAGCTCATTGTTTCGGTGACTCCTGTCCAGCTCATCTGCAGGGTAATTGTCTTGATTCTGTCTCAGCAACCTACTTAGCAGGCCATTTTTGGAAAAAGAGAAATCTTGAGGTGAAAGAGGCTCAGATTTCAACTCCTCAAATGCTGGAGAAGCAGCTGCATTTCTCTGCAGTGAATGAACAAACCCTTGGAATTTGTTACCCTTGCATTCTCTTACTTGTTGTGCATTTGAATTATAAGGAACATTTGATTCTTCAGATGGTTCAGTTTTTATTTTCACCGTCAATATTTGCTCATTCAAAGCCTTGTCTGTCTGTTCTTGAGAACTTTCATCTCTTAAAAGCATCCTCTCTTTCTTTTCACTTTTACCTTTATTGGGAGTTCCCAGAAGCAGCTGAAGGACAGTGCGCCTTTCAAGGAGATTTTCTATTTCTGAACTTGGAAGTCCTTGTTCAGCGGGTGTGGGTTGACAACTGAATATTTTGTTATTTTCTTCATGCATACTCAATTTATTCGTAAGCAGAGGGCTGTTCAATCTATCAATCAAGCCCACAGGTTTATCCATGCTCCCTGCCAGCAGCTGTTTGCTAGCTCTTTGTTCCTCACTCGACATGGAAGTCTGCATGCCGCACTGAGCCAGGTTCTGCAGCAGCTTGCTGGCACTGAATGCCGAGGAGTTCTGAGGACTATCGGTCCTGCTCAGCTTAGCTCCTTGAATTTCTTTGCTTTTGGACAGGTCTATCAAGTGTTTAGATGCGGGATTCATCAGTCTGTCCGGCTGGATGCTGCAGACGTAGGGTGGCGAGCTCCGCTTGACAGCCAGCGACTGGTGCGAGAGATTGATAGGAGAGTCTGCTTTTGTAGAAGCCAGCAAAGGTGGAGTGCTTAACGGAGTCATTCGGTTGGCACTGGGACTGTCAGTAACAGGAGTCCTTTTCCCAGTCTGTACAGTGAATTTTGCCACATCAGCTGTACTGTGTGGTCCCTGAGGGTCATTACTCTTGTCTACCTGTTCTTCACTCTTATGCCCAAGTAACAGCTGAAGTAGTGTTACTTTCTGGTGGGGATTCAGCTTAGAAGCTTTCGGAGTGTCTTTCTCTTCCTTGATCTCTGGACAGGAAACTTTTGGATCCCAGTTATGAAGCAAGGACTGAGTCAGGTTATCCAGTGATGCAGGTGGACCTGCATCTGATTTATCTGTCCTCTGTTTAAAGGATAGGTCTATAGGAAGACAGTTAGAATGGGAGCTTTCATCGTCACTGCTGTCTTCTGTGAAACTGGGGTTGTTGTCTGAATACTCATCAACAGTTGTTGGTGTGCTGCTGTCTTCAAAAATGCTGGCTCTCTCACTCTGCTCGCGCCCTTGCACGTGCTTGGTGGTATTCTGGCTTTTCAGCAGATGTAAGAGCAAACTGTTACTGGGAGACGTTTTCAGGTTACTCCTTTGCACAGTACTTTTGTATCCCACGGTTTTGGGAGACGAATGCATGAGTCCCACCGAGCTCTGAAATGGTGCCATACTGCCTTTGCCAGCTACCGTTTTGGGGGATGATCCTGCTTGACCATTGAGATGGCTTGTCACTCCTTTGGCCAAACCAAACTGGCCTATGTCTTTCTGAGCACTTTCTTGTAATCTGGCCATCGCTGCAAGTCTCTCGCTTGCAATCTGATTGGCATTTTGTGCTTTTAAAGCGTGTTCCCTGGAGTACTGCTGCAAGTGGGCTTCACTGGAAAGGAGCAAAGCCAGCTGGCTGCACGCTACGCTGGGCTTGGGCGAGGCAGCAGGACTGGATCGTTTCTCTACCATGCTTGCAACAGCTTGTAATCTTGCAGCACATGACAGGGGCTCATTCATCACCTTAGGTCCGCTCTGCACCGCATGAGGAGATTCTATAAACCTCTCTTTGGGCAGGTTCTTAGTTATGTCAGGCAGGCTGTTGTCCAGCTTCTGATCTTTTGCTTTGCTCTTCTTCAGCAGAGTCTTCAGGTGACTGGATGCAACACCATAGCACCTTAAATCTTTCTCCACTTGTAAAGAATCATGGCTAAGGGAATACCCTTGCTCCTTAAGACTCTGTCTAATCTGCTGTGACAGAGCAACACTCTGCAGCCTAGAGCTGAATGACTGAAGCAAAGAGGCAAGTAATGTGCTATCCTGTTTGCCTTTAGGCACATTTTCAACCATGCCAGCCAACAAAGCTTCCTTTTTTCCATCTAAATCCACAATGGAATCAGACAACCGCCTTCTCTTTGCTGCATTCCAGTCTTCTGAAGACTGCAACAGTCTTGCTTTTTTGAGGTGCAGCATGCCAGATCCCCGATATGTATTTGTGTTAAGTACTGGACCATTACTTTGACAGCTGGGAAATATATTTTCTGAAATCTTAAAGTTTTGATCCTCCCCACTATGCCCAGTGGACTTTTTGTCAACTGCAGTACCTGAGCCTCCTGCTGCTTGATGCATTAGTAATCCCTCTAGGTAAGTTAGAACAACAGAATCCTGGTGCATCTCAGAGCCAAGCTCTTCTCCATGAGTCATGTTCAATAAAAGTTTCCAAAAAGGCTCTGGTTCTGTTCACTTCAAAGACTAGTTTTGCTGAATCAAGATGCAGAGTTAATAACAGGCGGATGTCTATAGTGTTTTCCTACAGACTTTCAGAAACAATAGAAAATGTATTATTCTAGGTAGGCTTCTCCCAGTGCACACTGTTTGGTGAGCCAGGTTTCCAATCATAGCAATCAGCTGATATCTAGGATATTTATGGACGACGTCTAGGAGGAGCACTCAAAACATTGTTCCACAGAAACAAAGTTCCATTAAGTACTTGCTGCCTTCTTTCTTCAGGAGGCCAGCTTGCTTTTCTTCCTTTTCCATCTCCACCAAGCACATAAAATTCCTAAGTCAGAAATACAAAACAAAAAACAGAAAGAAAATATTTAGGATACGATTTAATTGCATAAGACTTTTTTTCCTTTAAAAAAAAAAATCCACACCCAACTCCCCACACATTGTCTTAGGCAGAGATTCTGGACACCTAAACAACACATTTCAGAAGAAACTAAAAATCAACTAAAGGACAAAATACATGGTAACCAATTTAAAGAATGTAATGAAAACAATTGAGAGACAGAGTTTTATATAAAAATTAAGCTTACTTATCATAAGCACAACTACTACAATCCTTCACTGAATTTTGCCATTCTGGAGCTAAAAATAAGGAACAGCAAACCTGAACGGAAAATCTTGAATCACTCTAAACACGTTTTTAAAAAACTCCATTTAATTTTCCTTCACAATTGCATGAACTTTTCTTCTGTAAATGTAAATACACAGGACACACAGGCTATCATTCTAAAACAGAACTAATAGGAAAAGGCAGGCCCAAAGTCAATCTTTAGTTTCACATTGAAAATGTTTTCAAGTACCAGAATAGGCAGCATCATATGTATGAGTACATTTTTGTTTGGCAGGTGGATGATATTGCTGAAAGGAGAAACCAAGTTAGTGCTGCCCAGGACCATGCACTAATGTAAAATTCAGTATGGTAACACAAAATGGGTGAAATCTGTTGTTCTTACAACACCCAACCACCACAAGTCATTAGAACGATCATTGGATAAGAGTGGTGAAAACGTCACTTATGCTCCTGATCCAACATAAAACGTGGCATCAAAATCCTCCCTTTCCTGGAGGATTTTCACTTTTACGTTCTTTCTGTACATGAAACATACGATGGTAAAACCAAACCAGACCATGTCTTCCCTGAAGTCTTGTTATTTTCCAAGAGCGTATAATATCTCTTCTAAATACTTCCTTGGATGGGGCAGCGTGGTACAAAAAGCTGTTTTAAAATGCACAACCATTGCCCCCGTGCTGGATGTGTCTCTTCAATTTCACTTACAGGGCTGGTCAATGGCAGCACCAACAGTTCAGTCACCACAGCTCAATAACGAGATCATCACACCACACACGCCTCCTCCTTCTCTCATTCAGTACTAAACTGGCATAAATATTCAACATGAGCAAAGGTAAGTGTCCTTCTGCACGCTGAACTCTGCAATTTGCTTTCACAGGCTGAAAGCCCATTGAAAACTTGTATTTACAAGTTTAAAAGGGATGTACACAGATGAAATCCTTGCCTCCTTAAAGTGAATGAATATTTTATGATTGATTTCCCAGAGGCTAGTTTTTAATTCAAAACCTACAGGCAACTAGAAGTCAGAAAAGAATCAGACCTTACAAAAGTAAAGAATAAGAACTACTAAATAGCTGTAATGTTAACAGTCCTTAATCTCCCAGGGCAAATACTCCCTTTTTAGGTTTTAAGTCATCTAGAAAAACTCTAAAAATGGAGCTATCTTAAAAAAAAAACAAACTCAAACAAACCCAAACAAAAACTATAGCCGGCAATGCATTGTAGTGTAAATGTGTATACCCATGCATTTAGATACCAAATGGAAAGCTGTTAGCTATTATTGAGGTCTCAGTACTTCTCTCAGAAATACATGTCCACATTAACCAGAATTTACATAACTACCTGTAGAAGACACAGTGTTCCTTCAAACATGAAACAACTTAAACGTAGATTCATCTAACTGAAAATTACTGATCATCTTACTGTTCCTTCAAAAACCTCTGTACCTCTGGGTGGGCTTTTGCAGAGTTCCAACCCAAAAACAGAATATAAATCACAGATAACAAATCCTTAAAAAAAAAATAAATAAATCAAGGTCTCCAATGGAAACATCAAATATCCAGCAACAGTAACAGCAATACAATTAGACTAATTTCCCCAAATACTTGGAAACGCACTTTATCTGGAAAATACATTTTTCCAGCTTCCAAGAGTAAACTGTTTATCTCCAACTAAATTTTCATGTTTCAAAAGGTAATGAAGCTGACACTGTGCCGTCATCAAAAAGGAGCAAGTAGCACTTGATACCCTGTGTATTGCATTTAAGACAATAAAATTGAAATTTTGTCAGGATTTCTGACTGTCTTGTAAAAGCAAGGCTTGCGAGTCACCTTTAAGATAGAATTCCAAACAAATGCACCATTAAGCCAATATTCAGTACAACTTTACTCATTACACCTTTGGGTAATTCAAAAAAGCCTCTTGCAGGAGATGACACTTGTAGCCAGTACAGTTTACATACAATAACTATTCTAAGAAGTGTTTGGCCACCTTTTTCATTTTTTATTTTATTTTAAATTACCCAGTAGTAGGGAAATACTGATAAATTTACTGAAATTGGGTTGCTGCAAAGAAGCTTCTTTAAAGAGAATGAAATCTGGAAAGCACTTAACATATAAGAACAGAACAACAGTAATTCTTTTAAAAAGCCTCTTCTGATCTAGTGCTGTAACAGGTATTCCTGTGTTAAAATCTCACATGACAATGTCCATCTAAGCTGTAGTCATGCCAAATTCAAACCAGATTTGGAAATTAATGTTCAGCAGGACACCAAGGCAACCATTCAGCAACATTTTAAATACACACAGACTGCACAAAAGAACTGTCCAGGACCCACTGAAATACTAATACTTTCTCTTGAAATTAAGTATTATTTATGAAATTACCAGAGCAGTGATAAGGAAAAAGAAAAGAAAGTTAAGAAAAAAGAAGAAAGAGAAAAGTCATACAGCAACAGATCTCTTATTTCCCAATAAGGGCTGAACCAACTGCTACAATCTATGAATCCCTAGACCTTACTATGATATTTAACTACTGTGACAAAATAAATTGATACGTTGATGTGCTTTCTTGACCACAACTACTGTAGACGTACTCTTTTTTTGTCACTTCTATTATCTTCTCCCAGACTTCTGTACCCTGAGACATAAACAACCCAACTGTTGTGCAGAACCTCCAGGAGCACCCACCAAGTACAGCTCATTAAGCCATGTTTACCCAGACAAAACTAAAGCAGCAGCAGAATCCACAGCACAAATGCTGTAACCTGGTGAGACACTCCCCAGGTGAAGCACACCATGAGAAATCAGTCCTACAGCCTTTTAAAATGTGCCTAGGGAGAAACTGTAAGCAGAATAGGGAAGATAAGGGAATATTAAAATGTGCACTGAACTGTATATGTCCAGAATATTAATTCCGCTTTTGCAGTTGTTGAAGTTTTTGTTTGCAAACTACAAATAGATTTATCCACCACAAAGATTTTAAAGGAATAATAGCAACAAACTTTAAGATCCTTTGCATAAAATATTACTGCTGCAAAAGATAATAAACTCTGAGAATACAGATTCTAATATGTTAAAGCACAACAACAGGACTATTGGCTTTTTGCTCCTGAATATTTTTTTTTCATTTTTAAAGAATTCTTCAAATTAATGAAAACCTCAACTGCAAAACCTAACTGGAGACTCTAAACAAACAGCAGGCTTTTAGTTCACCCAACAGATATGCAGTTCCTGCTATTTAAGAAATTATAAAAAGTTCATAATTTAACTAGCAAAACCACATTCATAAGATATTTTTCCAATATCCCAGACTAGTATTTCTAGTTACATTTTTTTGCTACATGGAACAGAGAGCCACAGTAAATAAACAACACTAGACTAGCATTATTTGAGCAGGAGGGTTACATAATCTGTTGGATAACTCAAAAAACTTGGTATTACCAAGATGTCTTCTTCTGCAGTTGCAATTCAAGAGCATAGGAAAAAAAAAATCTTACAGTAATCATTAAGGGATTCATTTAGGAAACTAGCAATGGCTAGCAGACTGCCCACATGAAAATTTATTAGAAGAGAGATTACCCAAACTCATGGCCATTGTTAGAATGATTAATAGAGGTTGAGATTAGTATATATTCACACAGATAAAACATTTTTATTAACTGCATTTCAGAGTTCTTTCATGACGATTAAACTCCTGCAGCAATTTTATGCTCAGTTTTTAAGTTGAGATGAATCAAAACATGCACTTGTAAAGCTAAAATCAAACTGGCCTGTGAAATAAAAATCTCCAGTTATTTAATAAATTTGGTGTTCTAATGCTTAGCTACTACTGGAAGAGCCAGAAAAATTCCCTCACTACTCACTGACTTCCCCTTCTCATATTCCCAAGTGCAAAGGCTCCAGCCCACCACATCAACCAATGGCTCAGACTGTCGTTTTAATTATTACAGATTTGAGGAATGCAGTACAGTGATTACAGTGGCAGCTTGGGATCCAGGGGTCCAATTACTCACTGTGCTGCAGACAGGCTGTCTGACTTCTGGTTTTACTTCTCTGTACCCTGTTTTCCCAGATGGAGTAATAATAGATGGAAACTTCAGAAAGATAACTGAGAATAAATATATTAGAGGCTGTGTGTTGCTCAGCAGCTCCAGTACCAGCACTGCGTAAGTACTTAAAACACAGGATTTTGTTTCCCCATCCTTATGGCCGCCTGCAGTGAAAAGTTGAAGATCACAATGAAATTAAAATCTCAAAAAAATTTCCTAGATGCACTGGAAATAGCAGCACAATCTTGCAGTGAACTAAGAATGAATGGGGGTAGCGAGACTTGCTGTCCCCGAATCATTCTGTTATTAAGCTCAATTTGCACACCTTTGATTTCAGCAGGAAGGATGTTTTCAGAGCGGTGGTAAAAGCACTTCAGTCTTTAGTTGGCTCTTTTTGCAAAGGTTCTGAGCAGTGAAACAGCCCTGATTCAAAAACCCCCAGAACTGCACAAACGAGCAGGTACTTCAATGGTACTTCAGCACGTGCTTTAAGAGAATCAAGTATTGAAGTGCTTTGCTTTCCAAAATCCATGCTTTATTTGTGTCAGAAATCTGTTGAGATGAATGGAGCAGCTGAGACCTCTTCACAGTTTTGATTCAGGCAGCCAAGACATTTTGAAGGTTCCCTTTGCAAATGTAATTTAGAAAAAGAC
>VZTJ01002567.1:1324338-1339922 GCA_013397795.1 Orthonyx spaldingii | reverse complement strand
AAAAAAAAAAAAAAAAAAAGCCCAACAAAAAACAAAACCAACCAAAACCCTACCAAAAAAAAAAAAAAAAAAAACAACCTCATCCAACAAACCTGGTCTGCACGTCAAAACCTCCTGCTGGAAAGTTCTGCAAAGTTCAGAGACAAAACATGCGTGGCCATTTTTCGTGCTGTGACACTCTTCAAATAATAGCTCAGCCTACCCTAAATAAGTATTTCTTATTCTAACAAGTAACAGAACAGAGCATCACAGAAATAATCACTCCTATGTGCAGAATACCTCATGCTGTTCATATAATTTATGATTCACCTGGTGTTTCATAGACATTTCAGTCAATTCCTTACCCAGACTCATGCACATATATTTGTTCTTACAAATACCACTGGAGGAATATTTATATTTTTTTCTCTAAAGGACATCTTTGAGTTCATTTCTTGATCACGATCTGCTAACACTCAAGACATGAACTTAGAAACACACTCTCTGCCAAGTCTTTGCTAATCATAACAAATGAGGAAGAACAGACATTCAATTTACCAACACCACCTGTGAAGGAATCAAGTATTTGACATCTAAACCTGTCCCATCAGTCACTGCTCAATGGTCTTTTGCTACTGAAGAAAAAAGGGGCAGAAACGAAAAGATAATGCAGAGAAGTTACACCCCCACCCCACATCCATTAAGGACAGGGATCCAGAAATACCATGGATCACTGAATCTCAACTAACCTGGGTAAGGGTGTTGATCCAAGCTCAGAAATACAGTGAGCAGAAAGGCTTTTGGGTAACTGAGTCTTCTTATTCAAGAGACCAAGAGCAAAAAACACACAGAAATCTATACAAAGACTTGTTTTCAGAACACAGGAGTGGATAATATACAACAGAATGGACAGAGGATGCACCTTTCCAATCTCTGGTAAACCACTTGCCTATAAATAAGCAATTAAAAGGAAACTCAACCAGATTTTCATTCCCTCCGACACCTACAAAACCAAATCACTGATTATGCATTTAACTCTACGTCAACTCCCCAAGAATGAAACTTGATTAATATACAGTGAAGAAATCAATGTCCTCTCCTGGGCAATCATGCTTTTGAGTTATGATCAATGCATGCAGATAATGCATTTCCACACAACTCTGACCTTCTGCTTGTCGGAGGGATCTAAAGATACAGGCATTTATTGACAGCAGTGCACTAAAACTGTGTATTTCTTGGAATAACGGTATGTTAGGTGGTTTGGCATATGTTAAGTCGCTTTATGTTATTTTAACCAAGAACTGGTTTCAGATGTCAGGACTACAAAGTAATGCACAGTATTTTATTGACAGTAATAGCTGTGTTTCACCTGGGACCAAGCATCTCACGGTTATGAATGAAAGCCACTTTGTAGACTTCTCAACAGAATAGGTTTCAGCTAACTGAACACAAATACACAGTAATTCCAGGCAAGGTGAAATACAGGATCACAGCCACATAGCATTCAACTCTATGTAAAGCTCCCATAAATCCATGTTAGAGACCCAGGTGATTTGTGGTTTGGGTTTGTTTTTTTTTTTTAAGTGAGTGGAAGGGACACTACAGCTTCTGTTGTAATAGGAGATGTCAGTTTATTGTGGATGATGTTTCCAGAGGTTGTTGTGGACATAGAAAAGGCTCATATAATTACATTTAAGTGGGAAAGGAAAAATCTGCATTAGCAAGATGGTCTCTACTAGCTCAATTCAAATAAAAAATTATGATTTTTTTTGGTCTCCCAAACAGCAATAAAACCAAACAAAATTCAAGACAAAACATAAGAACCAGCTTTAGTGAAACCTTGGTAGAAGAGACTCATAACATCCTGTAAAGACAAAAGAACAAAGAGTCCTTATCAGTATGCCAGAGCTAATCTAAAAACATTCACAACATAAAACCCGAAGGAAAATATTAAAAGGACTTTAAGTCATATAAATGTATACAGAGATGATCATATGACCCTCAAACACAAAGAACAGGATTGCAACTCATGAGTCAAATCAGAACAATTAAAATACCAACTTAACTCAAAACTGGTGAAAATCGTATTTACTGCCACAAAGGCATAGCAAAAACAATGGATAGCTGGCAAGGGGAAGTGTTTAACTATCCCTCACTGTAAGGACATATACTTTGAAATAATTTCTCAAAACTTATGCTGATAAAGGTGCCATACATTTTAAGAAGATAATATACCATCACAAGGTTGTGGAAAGGAAACCTTTTATATCTGTTTTTAATGCGTTCTTCATGAAGAAAAGAACTGCAATAGCAAAAAAAAAGCTATTTATTATTACTGCTTTTTCCATTACTGTCAAGAGAGTTGAAACAGGCACTTATGCCAAATTAAAAACTGTATAAAACAAAGCAACACAGATGTGTGACTGATTTTTGAGAAAGTGTGTGATTTTCTACATAAAACAACATTACCCCAGAAATAAAAGACCTATTAAAAATAAATCTATTACTCCATACTTGCACAGAAGTATTGGCTCATTTGGGACCCTATTTCACAATGCCCGTGAAACCAGCAGCCTCACTTCATAAGGCTTTATGAAGCCATATGCCCAAGGTGTCAGTGTTACACCAACCAACACTGCTGCCCTGTTTGCAGATGTTTAAAACAAGGGCTGTGCTCAAGAACCCGCTGAACACATGTGGCACAAAGCTCCTACAAGGTAAGCCAGGCTGAAGACCTTGTCACAGTCCCAAGAAACCCCAAAGATACTGCCAAGCGTCTGTTTTGCAGCTCTCCCTGTGGGGACACAGGATTACGGGTGGCATGAGGCAGGACAAAGAGCTGGGACTCCTTTCACTGCTGAACCTCACTTAATGCCAAACAAAAGCACAGCCACTGGTGAGACTCGAAGAGGAAAATCCCACCTCCAGGCAGAACACCTATGCTGAATTTGGAAGAGTTTATCAGTGAGCTAAACATGTCTTTGTAAGAACCATCTCCTAAACAGAACTAAAAGAACAACAACAACAAAAAGTCAATGTATTCAAACCCACTGAAATCTTAAAAGATGACAAAAAATTTAACTGATCCAAATATTTTAATTTTTGTATTTTACCAAGGTATCCTGTGAAGCTGGAGTATAAATCCTATTAAACTGAACTTAGTTTGTCCATCCCTAAAATAGATTTGACATACAAACACAAACACAAGGTCAAGGTCACAGATCAGCAAGAAAGATTACAAAGAAGACTGATGTAAGAGCTGGCATTTGATCAAAGCTTCTGGATGTATCTTTTTTTTAGTACACTTACCAGAAATACCACTACACTACATTTTCTTCACATTGGTACATTACATGTTTTAAGTATTCCCTACCTTTAAGAGCAGCTGCTCTGTCCTTATTTATTTGGATAAGAGCTATTAGGCAGTATAGCAAATACACTAAGGAAAAGCTCTTATGTTAAATGAAAAGGAAGTTAAAGACACTTATTGCCATCCTTTTCACTCTATTCAGCCATTGCTAATATATATTAAATCACAAATCTAAAAGGAAAACCCACTCAAACAGACAGCAAGACCAGTGCTAGAGAGTCAGGATTTCAGGTTTTAACTTGGTGCAATCCAAGATACTTATCTTAATATAACAATTGTATATTTGGATGTGCACTTCCAAGCACAATACTTGCTTATTTATCCTAATTATCTGTGTGCACAGCATGTATTTCTCAATTNGTTTGTGCTAAATACTGTTTTTTTAAAATAAAAAAAAAAAAAAAAAAAAAAAAAAAGAACTCAACACAAGGTCTGTGCAGAACGCAATCAAATAACCTCTTCTGTAATCAGGACAACATTTACCTCCTAGAAAGCTTCTCTAATGCTGAACGCTGAGTAAGTGAGCAGATTAAACACAGTAGCAACAGTTGAAAGACTCATTAAAACCCAGCTGCTGAAAATAGTTGACAATGAAAGTCATTTACTGATCTATCCAGCCATCCATCCACGCACTGATACATTCTCAAAGCTTGAAACACATGCAGGAGGGTATTTAGCTTACAGATGACGTCTACCACGCCTAAACATGAGGGAGAGGTGTCTTGGGTGACACAATGTCACCTGGCATTCAAAGCTGCACTGCTACCACAAAGTTTAGATGCTCATCCTAATAAGTAGTAATTAAAGAATAGCGTGGCTTGTATCTTAATTCTTAAACCCCACTTTCAACATCAGCACTGCTCTGATGTTAGTCTAGACATGACTGGGAGCAGTTTATATTTAGACAGAGAGATATGTCTATAAATAGGACTGTTTGTGTTAGTATTAAAGCTTTTACTGGAACCCATTTGGGGTGACCTGCATAGCTCACTTGTATGTGGGCATCTTGGACACTGCCAGTAAAACCTTCATGCCATCACACACCCTCCCGCACCTTGTTTCAGTTATTTAACATTTGTTCACTGATTTTCCTCCATTTTTGTAGAGGTAATAACATTTGCAGCTCTCTACCTGTATGGTTGGGTTGTCTCGGCTACTAATGAAAAGGCCTCAAATGAAAAAGAGACAGAAAAAAAAAAAAAAAAGTTTTAAAACTTGTCTCCTTTTTGACAACATCCTTCACAAGAATTAGGTTGTCAGCCTATTAAGCTATAGTATTGCCTGAGCTACTAGGGCCAGATACAAATCACTCCTGAAGCCTGGGATGCGAGCTTCTCAGCACTGTGGTGTCGGTGCCTTTAACTCTGATAGTGATTCATCAGATCTTAAAACAGTCGCTGGTTTAAGATCAAATTGAGTTAAGTTGTAGACCTCAGGGCAATACAACTCTGCTCTTCCTTGGTTCCCCTTTTCTAAGCCCTTTCAGCAAAATGGGAGAAAACGGGAGGTTGGTTAATCTTTCTTTTTTCTAAGTGGGATTTCTATCCTTCCTACTTCGTGAAAAGCTGACAAAGCTGCTCTCTGCATTGAAAAGTTAGGAAGGGAAAAATAAAAAAAAAAAACAATTTAAAAGTCAGGCAATGACTACAACAAACCAACAGAAATTACTTCCATATCCACAAACAAATTAGCAGCTTACTCTGAGAACCAAACACACATGAAAATGTGTATATAACACATTTCACAACCAAAAACATTCCAGGAAACACCACAGCTTATTAGCAGTACAGCTACCCAACATGTGAAACCCTAAAGCAAGTACATTTGGAGTCATACAGCTTTTTTAAGTTTACAAACATAAAAACTGAAATGCGTGAAAAAGCCTTTAACTGAGCTGTATTACAGTGAATAACTGTTCACCCAGTGTCATGGCAAGTCTTCTCTCAAGCTTATACTATAAAGACCCTCTTTAATCTTCATAACGAAAACTCTGATAAAACAAGTCAGCAGCAGTTGTGGGTTTGGGGTTTTTCCTGTTAAATACAAGCTCACACTCTTTACACACATAACCTGCAGAAGCAAGAGGTGTCTGCTTGTTCTGAACTTTGGATCAAATTCCCGACTTTTCGTGCAGCAGGGATGTGGCAAGGTTGCTATCAGCAGCCAGTGGTGGTTTTGGCTGTGACACCATGTAGAATATATCTGAAATCCAGCTCTTATCCATTCCTCTTTGGGGAGCTGGAACAGGCATCTTTCCACACCACGATCCAAATGTAAAGCATTTCAAGGGTACTGTCTTTTGAAAGGGGGTAATGACAAACTGCAATAAACAATCAGCCAATACAGCAACAACAACAAAAATGACAGCTAGCACAAAGTACTTCTGGTCAATTTAGCAGTAAAGTAGTCCAAAACAATGGATTATGTTGAAGAACTGGATGGCTATCAATGCCCAGTTCTGTAAAGGTACTACTTTTACTTATGTTTTAGAAAAAATATTGTCCATGGATATATTTACATGTGTGAAATGTCAAAGTAAGTCTTTAAAAACCTTAAAATACCATATTGATGAATAGTGTAGTAGTAAGTTCTTGAACTTTGTACTTTCTTTTATTTCCCCTTACATAAGTAAACCTATGAATTTTAACAGGAAAATAAAATAATGGCAAGTCTATGCACACATGCAGATCTGTGCATGAGAGAGGCATCTAAGTGATGCAACATATGCAATATTAAAGTTACAGACATATGCATAGGACAGGTGGGTATCCACCATGCTAAAACCCAGTAACACATCACCAGTTTAAGCATCATGACTAGTAAAAGCAAATTAGTTTACATTTAAAATTTCAATATTCTTCTATCATTCAGGACACAGCATAGATTTCCAAGATGTGCGACATCAGTTATTCCAGTGTTCCCATTCCTCAAGTTGTTCAACACACAGCAACCATTGCAGGTGACTTGGTTTCCCACATGCTGGAAGTTTGGTATCAACTCCTCATCTACTAAAATGGGTAAGAAGGAAAGGCAGTGGGAGGTAGGTGGTGAACTTCTCTCTGCAAATCTTGTCTTGGCTTTGGGGGAAATATCTTGAAATTACAGTTTTAATCTATTCACTTAATGACTACTGATAGAATATGGTGAGAGTGGGGCAAATTGTCATTAACAAAAGACCCAAAAGTCAAGAATCTAGCAAATATACAGGCAAAACTGTACCAAAGTAGCTCAAACCATGTATGGTGTGCTATAAAGCCATTATGTGATGGTTATTATCTATAACCACAACTCTATCGATTCAGTTCATCAGTCTATGTATTATTTCCAGCTTACCCTGCCATAACAGAGATTTGGGCATGGCTGGCAGGTCACAACCCACGTCCTTTGTGTTCTATAAAACCATCTTTCCTTGATGTAACTGGAAGAGTCATTTCCCAGCTCAATGTAACATCAGTAAGTAACTCCAGTGTTTTCTAGATCAATATATAGTAAGGCCTTGTCAGTAACCTGAAGGTAAGTTTCACTGACTGCCTGCATTATTACTAAACTGCATTTTTTTTTGTTTCTTCTCTTTTTCAGTCCACACATAATCTTGCTAAAGAAGAATGGTTTTGTTCAAATTCTGTTGCTCAATTTCATCAGTGAGTGAGACTGAAAGAACTCCACTGAACACATTAATGTGATTTCATTCAACAGCAGTTACGGCTTGTGAGTACCTGCAGAATCTTACAGAACCACAGACAACTCCCAAATAACAAATAAATGGTGAAGCAAGTCATACTGGAAAGGGAGGTACAAGCCAAAGAGGGCAACAAAGGTATTACCTTTGGGTAGAAAAGCCCATAAAAAATGCACAACCCAGAACACCTTTTCAATGGGACTTCATGCTCTTAAAAGCATACAATTTAAAATCCATTTATTGAGAAAAAGCTAGAAGTTCTGGTGGGCAGGTGAGCGTCTCTTCAGCCTCTCAAGAAACTTAGCAGATTGTTTCCTTGGCACCCTAGTTAGCAATCTCAGGAGAACGAGATCAGGACTATACAGGGATGTGAAATCAAACATCTTCTAACTTGGAATTCCTAAGAGGGATAAGGACCAAAGCTAGTGTGCATGAGACAAAGTTACCACTCCATGTCCAGGGTGAGAGAAAATACAGGCTAACAAACTTTTCAGGTTTAGGGCAGAGACTCATACCTTTCAAGTGTCAATGCAGGATCTTTGTGAATCTGCTTTTCACTCCTCCCTGCCAAAAATAAATACATGATAATCAGGATGCAGAAACTTATGGTGGAAAATAATTACATTTCTACAGTAACAGGAAAGCCATTCTGTTAAATCAGTATTAGCTCACAGGAGGGCTGTCTTACTTCTTAACAAGGTATCAACAGACTAAAATAAAGTTTTCCCCCCGAAGTTGGTTATACTTGTGGTTGATTTGTGAGAGTATCAGAGCTTGACAAATGAATCTGAGCTGAGCAAGCTGGTAAAGGTAACCTGCCAGGAGAGAGGGGATAGGTCTCCTTGCCTGGTTAATACTACCCACCTTGTGAAAAAAAGCTGTCATCAGGAGATTATCTTTATTCTAACACTCCCACTATCCGTTTACCCACCATGACTAAAAAAAGCCCCAAACAAACAACCAAAAGGAAACCAAGAACACACAGCACATCCTTGGCATTGCATTCTGCTTCTCTAAAATCTTACTCATTTTCTCCTATTATCAATATTACTCTCATTCAGTCTTCGCTCAGCTCCCCACTTCCACAACCCACACCTGTGTAACAGGAACAACATCCAAAGACCATTCTACAGGACACAAAACACAGCTGTTATTGTAATCTTTCCCCTGAAGACACTGTTTCTATAACCCTTCACTTCAACTTTTCAATTGCTTTTTTCTTGCTCTAGATTAAGTTTAAAATTTCTCATCTGAGTTCTACAGACATTAATAACTTTCATTTCTATCCACATGACCTAACCACTTATTGTGCCCTCTCTCCTTACCCTTTTGTTTCCACAAACACTCATTTTTGCTGTAATACTCAGGCACCTCTCACACAGGAAATTCCATTACGCTTCTGCACTGCTCCCCAGGCGAAGATCATCTGTACTCTGGAGGCTCTTTCTTCCTCTTCTCCAGCAGTAAATTACCAGAGCAAAAATTAATCCAAATCTACCAAAACACCTCCTGCAAGACCACAAGCCAAAACACAAATGATGTATGTTGCTTGCTTTTCCTCACCGACTTGTTTGTTCCCTTTCCCTCATCATAGTCGATATGAAGTTTAAAATAAATATATCTGCACCTGTGAGATGCTGGCAAGTTCAGCTGGACAGCAATTAAATGAAGCCCTAGAGCAACACTAGCCTCCAAAATAAGTATGTTTTCTCTTCCTCTTACAGAAGAAAAAATGCATTTATTGGTTTTGCAGTACAACAATACATGCTGCTGTAATAACACAGTTTTCACCCAACACCTTTCTTTTACTACATATGATTGGAAGGGAAGGAAAGAATGATATACACTAAAAGATCAACAGAACACAAAGATTAATGATAGGGAGAAAAGGGTACAAAAGGCCTAAAATATAATGTAGAAGGGCTAAAATATAGCATCAAAGGGCTCCCCTTTCTCTTGAGCTGCTACTTTTAAAAATCTAGTGAAAGCTCTTTCACTTTTCCAGCTGGTACAATGACAATATCCCTACCCTGATGCAATCTGCTTTCACTTCAGAAGGCAGAGAGGCAAGAAAGACCACAGAATGAAAAAATACTGCTCCTAGGGAAGAAAGGAGATACTTCTTTTCAGAGAGACCACAGCTATTTACTTACTTTTAATCATGACAACAAACAATGGCATGGATGAGGAAACTCTTGAGCAGCAAGATGAAGGCTGAGAGAGCACCTGTCCCAGGGACTGGCTGAGCATAAACCCAGACTTTCTCTGATGAAACAAAGGAAGCTTTCTGCATCTCAGCTGCCTTAATGAAATAACCTTCCAAGCCCAAACAGCAGACTTAATAGTGCAAGTCCTCCCTTTTTTTGAACATAATTTCTCCTCAAACCAGAGGGGTTTGGTTTACTGGGTCTACATCTGAATTCTATTTTACTGCAAATAAAACATAACCCTTGCTTCCAAAGTCGCTTCGGTATCTCTCTACTAAATCATGTAAACCAGAGCTCACTTTGGAAGGTGAACAGTTTGGCTGACCAAGAATAACCTACCAGGATGCAAATTCCACTTGTCTTCTTTATATGCTGCCAGGTTTATGAGAGCAAGTCTGTCTGTGCTTGACATTTGGCATAATTACTATTGTAAAACATTTTATATTCCTGTAAATTCAGACTATGATCCCAAAGTGCTTACAAACTAAGATGAGATGCAGAGATAATGAAGCAGAAAGGATAGATTGTAGGGAAAAAGCAGGTATAAGGAGGAAGAAAAGCATCAATGCCAGAAGATAGTGACGCTGTTCAAGCTGCCTGGGATGCTGCCTCACCAGCATGGAGTCCTGAATAGTGAAAAAAGAAGAGCAGAAGCAAGATGATGTAGGACACTGCACACTGTAAAACATTACAATCAACTTGCTTCACTAAAATATAAAGCCAGAGGTGAAATTTTAGGTAGCATGGTCCCTAAAACACCAGCTGTATTTCTCCACCATGTTGTAGGAAGCATTTCCACTGAACTGCAATAAACATTGTCACAATGCATATGGATGAAAAGTCCAAAATTTACAGGGGTTTACACTATTTTTATTGTGATTTTGACCAATGGAACAAGAAGAAGGATTGGAAGACTTAAAATACCTTGACTCTAATCTGTTGCTGAAAAACAGATGGGAGGGAAAGAAGGAGAAAACCCAGCAAATTACTGCATATCCATCATCACTCAAGACAACAAGCTCCACTTATATGGGGGGATGGGGGGTAAGATTCCACAATGAAAATTAACAGACTTAAACCATTCTTGCAATTCACTTCCACATATAAGATATAAAGCATACACTGAATGCAACTTATTTTTGCCAGCTGCTTCATAAGACGTGAATGATTAAATAACATGGAGTAACAACAAGCTCCTTTTTGCTAATATATCTGAAAACATCTTTCTTGAGTTTTCCACGAATTCTTGTATTTCACTTCAGTTACTCTACTTAAAGCAAATGCACATGTTTCAAGAGCAAGCAGGATCCATGTTCCTCACAGATAATGATCACAAGAAAGCTAATAGTATTTATGACAGTCTTTCTAATGCACACCCAGAAAACCCAGACTACTTGACAGGGATATGTATGCACAATCTTTGCCACTTCAGGTACTAAAACCTCTCTTGTTTAACATTTCTTTTTGTTTAATTGGCAAATTTGATTACGAACTGAATTTTTGCATAGTGAAGCTCATCCAGTCATTTTTAATTTCAAATTAGCTTGCACTCCATCATGACTAGCTGAATGCTACAAAAACATTTGACATCGTGACCTCATAAATCTTGGAGAACAGAAGAAATTCTCGTAGGAGCAGGGAACTGTTGGTAAGATACTTCTTCCACCACTGACTGTACTCTGTCAGCTGTAACTATGTGCAAGTGTCCACACTTGCAAATTACACAAAACATGCATCTGAACTACCCTTCCATGAAATTATTTTCTCTGGTAAAGTGACAGTCACAGGTAGAAAAGCTGAGAAGAAGAAAATGTTTGAAGTTGACCAAGCATCAGGAGTTTTTTTTGATGAAACAAACAACCATAATTTAAAAACTTAATGATAATAATAATAAAGAATAATCTTGATGTACTCCACCACCAAGCTGCAGAGTATAAGCAACAACCTAAGTATAGAAAGGACTTTCACAGACTTATCCATTCACTGCATGAGTCTGGAAATAAAACCCCAAACTATTCTGGATTTGAGTGTACTACAGAATTAAATTCCATATTGCTTATACATAAACTGAGGTCATTAAAAAAAAGCCCACTCACAAGCAAATTAACAAGTAAGAGGCATTTCAGTTACCAAAGACCTATTTCAATCTGACATCTAAACATCTGATGTTAGATGGCTGCTGGTATTTACAGACTGATCATAGTAATTTCACTCCTCCGTTGTTCACCAGGACCTCTCATTACATGCACTGTGTGGGTCTAAACCATGTTGCAGGCTACTGGGTACTGTCAAAATTGCAAGAAAAAAGAGATTCCATCTTGGAACAAAACGGAACACTTTAGGAACATCCATGACAGCAGTGCTTTGGAATATTGCTACTCTACACATGAGGAACAGCGAGGACAGGAGAAGATTAAGGAAGTTGCCCAGTAACACATGAACTCCACATCCATAGCAAATAAATAAAAATTTTCTGAATTTCAGTTGAATTACAAGATATTCTCTCTCTCTACAGTTTGTGGGCATTTTGGTTTTTTTGAGTTTTCTTTCCCTACTAGTGAAACAAAACAACACTTGGGTACCTTAAACTTGAGGAAACAAAGGTGCTTACCACTAAAGGAGTAGGAATTGCACACTATAGTAAATGCCTTTCTCTTCCAAAATAAGAACAATTACTGGCATTCCATCACCCTCAGGTGGAGATGTATGTCAGTCAAGTACAGTCAATACAGGTGTTCCACTATACCTGCTGAAACAATGCTCTCTCCAAGAAAACACCAGTACTGAACTAAAGTATCACTATCAGTACTGAACAGATGAACGATGGCATTAGGATTAAAAACATAATTCCACCAACTTTTCCCTATTTCCCAGGGATCTAACATGCTGAAGCAGTCCTAATGAGCTGGGCAAGCACTATGACATGGATTGGAGCTGCAAGGACCACTGCACAGCAGCAGCTCTTCGGATCCACTGCCCCGCTTTCAGTCTCCTTCCCAACCAAGAACAATGAAGTCCTTTTTACCCTGGAGCAAGGGTCTCTCATAGCAAAGTATATATGAATGTGTGGATACACATCTGAGCACTTCCTTCCCAAACAGGTCCATTTTTAATTCCTTGCTTTAGAAAGTTGTTAAAACTTGCCTTTTACCAGTCCAATTCAGCTGTGATACATTCACAGCTCAGATGGAGCAGAACACAGGGTGTGCATTCATCCCTGGTTACACCAGTGAGAAGGCAGAAGTTCAGCAGACCATGCCAGCAGCAGGGCAGTGAAGGAACTGATGCTGCAGCAGCAAGCGAATCCAGACATAAAGTTTTTCTTTGCATGTGCTCCACTGCTCGGTGGTACCCAGCCTCTGGAATCCTGAATTACACCAAGCCCGATGGAGCCTCGTCTGCAAGTCTCGTAACTAGACCTAAGCCTGCAGAAATGAGTTTGCTTCCCCTCAGTAATCAATATCAGCATTTTTCCTGATGAGTTTGTACGAACTCAAATTTGAGCTTTCAAAGCTGGAAGTTTCCAAACTAACTAAACTCTGTAAATAACTTGGCTCCTATACCTATTCATTTGTAGGTACCTGCCACACTCTGTACTCTTTGCCAGAGTGAGAGAAAATGGATCAAGCAGTTGCCAGTGGCTTAAACATCTAAGTCCAGGAGGAGGGGAGGCATCCAAAACCTAAATGTTAATAGTCAGTGCCACCTATGGTTGATGTTGCAGAAACAAAGACACAAACAAAGGAAAAAAAAAAGGTGTTTGGAACTTTTAACAAGGTTTTACCAGTGGCTTCAGGAGAACAGATTAGACAAAAAGCAACTAAAATTTTCATCTATTCTACATCATTTATTACCATGGCACTAGGTAAGGTGCTAGTATCAAAACCAGGTCCAAATTCTTTATATGATTTTATAACAAAAACATCTTAAAAACACACAGAGTTTTAAGTGCACCTTTCTATTTTCTCATCTTACCACACACTCAAGTAAAATTGATCTTGTTTCTATTACCAGCTCTATTTCAACCATTCAGCCTGGCTCTGTTGTGGCAGATGCTTTGTCCAGCGGTCAGGAAAAAGATGCCAGCGAGTATTTCACCAGGCCTTGCAAAATCCTCCCCCATCACCCCAACAAAGTATCAGCAACACACTTTATTTTCAGGGAAAGTTAACCAACATGATAGACACAATAATTCCCTCCAGAGGTTTCGCAGCAGTCTCAGTTCAGTACACAAGGCCATTAATTACACAACTGCCTTTAGCATTAGCAGGATTCTGGTACTGACAGCACTGGTTGAGTTAAGGCTGCCTTCAGTATCTGCACAGAAAATCTATTTACTTGAAGTTATGCAACACCTCCACTTCCTCTTTTCTTTACTATGGTAGAGCATGGTAAGAGAAAGAAAAGGGCTGGAGATGGGGAACAAGCACTTCACAATCTCAAGCAGGGTACAGTTACTTTTCAAAAACAGATCTAATCCGGAATTCACCTCTAAAATCTGCCTAAATTGATAGTAATACTCGAGCACCAAGTCTTACTTAAAACTTGATTAAGTATTTCCACAGGAAAAGCTGTGTAATACAATTAACCAAGCAAGCTGGAATCAACTGCATACTACCAATATAAGCAAGAATTGTTTTTTAAAACTGATTCACTTGGTTGGGGTTGTGTTTGGTTTTGAGGTTTCTTCCTCATTTGGTGTTTTCTCCATCACTCCACCCACAATATAGTAGTCTACCCCAGGCCAGATTGTATTCCAAAATTCTCATCAAGATTCCAATGTCATCAGTCATGCTCATTCAGTAAAGTTGGCAGTAAAAGTTTTAATTCTGCAAAAATCCTTCTACTTTCCATTTCAAAAAAAAAAAAGGAACCAGGAAAATCACAGGCCACCCAAGCTGATATATTCCATGGTGCAAAGAAAACCAAGACAAAATGAAAAAAACACTTCATCAGTCCTCTTTTAACTATGATCTGAACAGTCTACCTTGTATCTCTAATGATACACTGAGAATTGACAACAAAACAAAACAAAACCCCCACAACTCTCAGAACTGGCTCTTCCCAACAGAGGAATTACAAGAAATCCCAAAGCAGTCACAGCAATCTTGACTGGTAAAATGTTTTCAAGGACTTGGATTTAATCACATGTCATTTTCTTTTCCTCTGATCATTTATTTAAAGTCATAGGTTGAATTATTTATGAACAAAAGTTAATTGCATTGAAATGCAGTATTGCCCTGTATTTATCTAACACCTTCTCCAGAACTCAACCTCCTGTCACTAACTGGTTAAAATCTACAGAAAACAAATACAGAATTTGAGATAAGAATTAACCATTTCTACAGCATTACTGAAATTCACTTCCAAAACCTGGTAAAATATTGCAAAGTCCCTGGATCTTCCCATCTGCTGTGAAAACTGTGCACCTGTTTTTACCAACTTTTGTTTTTGTTACAACATGTGTTTATGTTAAAAAAAAAAAAGTAATTCATGGGGAAGAATAGCTTACTCACAAAATATTTGTTTTGAATAAGTAAGTTTTGACTTATTAGTTGCTACTAAAGTCATCATATTTGAGTCCAAACAGTCACATCACAGAGCCTCCCAAACTGGGGTTCTTCAAAATTTTCTTAGCTGTCAAAGGATCTCGGAGATCAACAACTTGCATGTATAAGGCTGTATTCACACTCTTTGCAAGGTGTAAAATGTAAGCTCAAGGGCACACTCATACAAATATATCCCACATCCATGAAGTGTTAATCTTAAGTCTGCAAGGCCATATGACAGGAGTAACAATCACAGTGCATGACTGCTGCTCAGCACAGGGCGTTTTCCAAGTCCCTCATTTCCTTAAAGCAACTCATTTACTTGTCACCTGCCAGGACAAAGAGTAGAGAGAGGATTTCACAAATACCTCTGTGGCTTGTGTGTGGTGATAACACACCAGGAAGGATGGATTTTCATTTTCTCATCAAGTTATTAGATTAGGTTTACACGCAGATTTAAATGCCCAGGAGGAGTCTGCCACCTGTCCTAAACTTAATTAGTCAGGAATGTCTGCATGACGAGAGCAGATACTTCAGATGTTTTGGAGTGACCACAAGCAAACATCCAAATAATCACCAACACAATTTCAGTGATGCCAAGAACGAAGCACTAAGCACAGCCCTGTGTGAAACAGTCAGAATTTCATTAATGGAGTGCTTCATACTTCCCACACAACTGACATCAGCTGAGCATCTGCAAAACCAGAGAATCAACTATGGAAAGTCTACAACTGGGTTAAGCAAACGAAAAGTCCTAAATTTACCATTAAAATAGGAGTGCATATTTATGCATTACTGGG